>JALPQI010004244.1:0-74570 GCA_025490895.1 Thaumatotibia leucotreta
ATTTTCGAGGGCATTTTTGAGCTGGCGTTAGACGTCCTTGGTATATATGGTCGCAGATTCTAGACATAAAAACAAAGAAAAAATATATCAAACTAATGTTAATTCAAATGTCACCAATATATAGTTATTTATTATACAAGGGAGCAAAGTTGTTGTTTAACTGTCGTGCCAATATTGAGACCTGAGCTAGCGAAAGATTCCAAAATTGAGCCACGAGCGTAGCGAGTGGTTCAAAAACCGGAATCTTGAGCATTGCGAAGGTCTCAAGGCACGAGAGTTGAACAAACTTTGCCGCCAAGTGTAATACAACTTTTTCCCCCTCACTATCGCGAAGAAATATGATTACAAATCTCATCCAAATGTAAATTAACTTAAAGAAACCATTTAAAACTCAATGTCGAAACGTATCGTAGAATAGAGTTACTTTGTAATCCATTGGCTATATTTAAGGCCAATGGCTTACAAAGTCACCCATGAGAAACGACCAATTTAACATGTGAGCTCCGATTGCGCATGTTTACTCGTACTACGGTCATACAGATCCACTTGTACTAGGCAGTAGGGGGCTATAGGAATTAGAGAAATGTCAAATTACTTTATTCACAAGTTGGTAAAAAGCGTTTTTACCCGCTCGTATTAAAGGATAAACGAGCGCTTTACGAGCTAGTGAGGGGAAAAAGCATATTTTTAATTTTATTTTTCCATGTAACCAAGTCGATTTGTCTAAGATGATTATCTATTTATGTCAAATACCCTTAAGTTTCAGATGTATCTGTATCTAACTTGAGCGGCTACCCCTCTCTGCGGAACTGTTCTGTCAAACTTGATCGGATGATCATTGGTAAAGGTAAGTGTCAATTTTGAGTTTTTAAAACAAGAACAGTCTTTAACCGACTTCAAAAAAGAAGGAGGTTCTGTTTTTTATGTGTTACTCGATGTCTTCGAGAATCGTAAAGCTATTTTCAAATTTATTTTTAATCTAAGATGGGCCCGTTAATTTCGGGTTTTGATCTGATAATTGGATCTCAGAGAAATCGGTTGAAGTCGGTATTTTTTTTTTCATCACACCTGTTCCGTAACTGCGCTAATGCGCGCCGTAGGTGCGTCATGATGCCCATGGACAGTAATGGATTTTCATACAACATTACATCACAGATGGAATTATTGCAATAAAAATGATAATACTAAAAATACCAGGGCAGCATAACGCACCGGGTCCTTTGTCTCTCACGTGTTCGAGTTTTAGTCATCCTTAATAGTTTTTAGATATGATTTAGATTTAGACCACCAGAAGGAAAAACCACCTTACTTTTAACAGAATAAGGTGTGAATTTGCCCTGATTTTTTAAGTATTGGACATGTTTTTCCGTGGACCCTTCATATATAGTATTTATATGTTGCACTCTCGACTGTAAAGTGTATTCATCCTTACTTGTCTTATCATGTAAACAAACAAAACGGCGATGATGATCAAAGATAATCACTAGTGATTAGAAATGTCGATATAATAAAATGTCAGCGCTAATTTCACTACTTACGTAAATAGAGGATTATCGATTTTGCATCGTCTCTCAGGAAGATAATTAATTAGTACAATATTATATCAAAAGCATATTGAAATCAACTACAACATTATTTGGTAAATTACTGCAATTTATTTTAATTGCATTTTTCCCAAGTTGTACTTTAAGCATTAATGTCGATATATTGTCATGCCAACATTACAGTACAGTCAAGGGCATTAATATATATACACTTCTCCATACTAATCCCTTACAAATGTGTCTATATATTAATGCACTCGACTGTACATAGACAATCTAGACATCGCAATGTCAAATGTTTTGAAGGCTATCTAACCGTAACAGCGTTTATTGACAAAAATCGTTACAGAAATGATATATTTCAGTGTTTTTTTGAGTGATTATAATACTTTGCGAGTTTTAAATAGTATTTTATGCAATAGTGGTATTATAAGGGGTCAAAAAATACGAGCGGCGTGAGTTGCGATACGAGCCCGAAGGGCGAGTATCGCAATTAAAGACGTCGCGAGCATTTTTTGAACTAATAATACAACGTTGCATACTATACTTTTTCTACGACTAAGTGGCATAGCATACACAGAACTAATAAAATATCATACATTACTGAGCGCAACACATCTTTTTCAGTTGTCACCAATAAACACCTAGTATGTATCTTTATATAAACAAACTAAAACAATATTGTTAGCTCATACATACCTTCCTACAGTCCCAAAAGTAGCAGGTAGAACATTCAAAATTAATAATAATAACGAAACAAATCACATTTTGTAGGCACTGCACATAAATTTGCACAAACTATGCGAATCGACTCAAATCAAACCTATACAGAACTGGGGGCCGTCCACAAACTTCGAAATTCGCAAAAGTCGAGCATCCGTTTCTGTCACTCTAATAATAATCTTGTTGAAGTGACAGAGACAAATGATCGAAACTCAATTTCGAAGTTCGCGGTAGGACTTTCAACTGCTAGCGGAAAGCGGGAAGGTTTTTTTTTAATGTAGCTGTCATTGTCTTTGGATAAGTTTGCTTTTAAGACCGTGCTTAGTTGCCAGAGGTAAAAATAATTTTGCATAATATGAAATTTGTAATTGGTACAAAAATATATTATAATTATAACATTAATAATTTAAAAAACACAACCTTTCGTTTAAAATTATATTTTAACCTTATATTATTTTAATTTATAATTATTGTAATAAATAATCTGGTACTAATGTTGGTAGCAGTGTAAAAATTTGAAGATCGGAACAAATTCAATATGGCGTCTATCATAGGTGTGATGTGGCAGTCTGTGGTAGCACGCAGTACGTTTTTGAGTCTGTTCGGAAAGTGACGACGTCTGGCAGCGAGAGACACCCATATATCTCGCGTGCCTTCTCTTACCGAACAACGCTGCGACATTACGATACCGGCTGAGAGTGCGTTTTTGAGAAATAGACTATAGACTTTTGACAGATGTAATTATGTATATCTTTACAATAGTGTGCTTAGCTATGTAACTAGCAAAAAAAAGGTCAGGAGTAGAAAAAAGTATGCAACAACATTTGACGTGATGATTATTGTATAATTGCAGAGAAAAGTGTGATAATGTTTTCAAAAGTGTTTGTTTACATGGTAAGACAAGTAAGGATGAATGCACTCACATTTGGATTGATTCGTCTTCGCATATTGGGATTTAGGCGACTAAGGTCTATAAGGATAAAATACTAAGTATGCTAGTAGTAACAATTGGTATGCTAGTAAAGTCAATGATGCTAATTGCTGAGCAAGATCTTCCACATGTAGCTCGAGGTGAGACCAGTGCCTGTCAGAGACGTGAACCAAATGTATCAACTTTCTGAAATTTGCTCACTAAATTAACCCTTAAATGCGTGAATTTTTCTTTTCGATCCAAAAACAAAATGGGCATACCTAATAGCGTCGGTAGCACGAGAAAAATAGAAAAAAAAAATCTGTGGACATATTTTGGGTGGAATTTGTACTACTAATCAAAATTTCGATACATCATACACTATAATTTTTTTGCAAAATAGTGCATTATAAAACATATTATTTACTTTTATGTGAAAAAGTGTATTAAATTCAGTAATTGTAAAATCGTTATGGTATGAATTACAAAATTCCAATAAAAAATAATTTCTTACTTAGTTAAAAACCGCTAAACGCACGCAACGAAAACAAATTTCCGCCATCTTGCTTATAAACACATGTAAGTTTTTGTTAATACAGTTACGCCAACAAATCAGTAATAAGTTTAAGAACATAATATACGTATCTAGTTTTCAAACACCAACTACGTTTTGGTTATGTACGATACATCGTACACCATGCATTTAAGGGTTAAAAGACTTATACCCGTTTCACGATCTGCGTATCTAGTGAATAACTCCTTTTCACAGGCATATGAAAGAAAATGACAGCCGGGCATCTCAGAGCGTAAACGGACATCTCATTCATCTGGTCACGTTTTTTTGGAAGTGGCTGCATCTTTTGGCACCATTTTCGGTCGTTAGATACAGCACCCGTTTCTCTGTAAGACAACCAAAACCGACCTCAAATCATTCAGCCACTTCAAAAAAAACGTGACCAGATGAATGAGATGTCCGTTTACGCTCTGAGAAATGCCCAGCTAACATTTATCTAACATATATAGGTCTTCGCACATTATAACGACTCAACTGCGACTCGACTCTATGCAAAATATTGAAATTTAAATCCTATGTCATACGTACTAGGATTAATTTCAAAACATGATATCAAAGTAGTGTACGACGCGTCGTACACTAAAGGTCAACCCCGACTCGTCGGTCACACATTGACCACACGTTGTCCACGCGGCGACCGTGCGTTTGCGACTGACGTGTAAGCAACCATTTTCATTGCCCACTCGTTCACGTCGCGTTGTCCATTAGTGACCATTGGGTGGATCAACCAGTTGACTACTCGTCGAAAGTGTCAGTAGAGTTGCTGCCGCGTTGGCGTGGAGTTGTTATAATGTGCGAACACCTTATTTCGGTCAAATAGGCTCAAAATAAACGCAAATGGCGGTAAAACTCATATTTTAACGTTTAATTGTTGACAAAAATTGTGTTTCAGTTATACTCAGTTCTGGTCTAAATTGCAAAGACGAGTACATAGGAAAAGAAGACTTGACCTGCTCGGTGTGCGGCGACATGTATCCCACCTTGAGGAGTCTCGCCAATCACCAACGCAAGCACACACCGAACACATACATCTGCGATATATGCATGAAGCCTTACAAAATGAAAGCCAGTCTAGCTAAGCACATTATTCAACACGGACAGATCAAGACCTACGTATGTCGATATTGCAGCAAAGAATACAAGTCGTCAAGCCATTTAGTAACACATGAACGCATGCACACGGGGGTCAAACCATACTCGTGCGATATATGCCTAAAGCGCTTCAATTATCGTACCAACATGTATGCTCACATACGGACACACGGCGGCCAAATTAAACCATTCAAATGTGATGTCTGTCAGCAGACATTTTCAAAGAAAGATCACTTGAATACTCATTCCCGTGTCCACACTGGAGAACGGCCATATGCTTGCCCAATTTGCCCTAAGCGATTTACTCAGAAACAGAACCTTAATACCCATTTAAGGTACCACAGAGGGCACAAGCCTTACTCGTGTGATATATGTGCTAAACGTTACACGGAAAACAAGACACTAAAGGAGCATCAAAGAATTCATACGAGTGAGAAACCTTTCACTTGCCACCACTGTACGAAAACATTTTACCGAAGGTGTAATTTCATCACGCATTTACAACGTCACTCAGGAATCAAATCATTTTTGTGCAATATATGTAAAAAGAATTTTATGACAAAATCTGAGTTAAAAAGTCATGCGAGTGTTCACTCGAAGAAAAAACCATATTCTTGCGATGTTTGTAATCGGAGGTTTAGATTCAGACAAGCACACACTATTCATATGCGCACACACACGGGAGTGGGTCTAAAACCATGTAGATTGTGTAATAAGGTATTTTTAACAAGCAGCGATTTAAAAAGACATGAAAGAATACACATACGAGATTAATCCTTAATCATGAGCAGACATAAAAGCGCAGTGGCAATGACGCCATATTAGCTAATAAGTTCAGCAGATAAATATAAAATAACTAAATATATGCTGATTACTACACAGCAACGATACCTATGTATTTTTTAAGGAATTATAAAAATCAACTTTAACAACAACAAACGTTTGTGTTTTTGTTTATGTTTGAACCTCGACCGCCATACAACTAAGCTTTTTAGCTTACACCTTACAACTAGCTATAATAAATTTATCTGAAACTCATAATTCTACTTCTGTCGTAAGAAAGAATTACTTATCGATAAAATATTGTCGAGTGGAAGTCCCTACGAACAAATAAAACATGGAAGCCGCACGCCATAGTAAATTGCCTTTCAAAAACGGTCCTGAATTTTAGTTGACAACTGTCACCCCTTCTTTAATGCATCACGGCAATGAATTTCAATGTCAACCTATAAAAACTTAAACCGCCATTTAAAAATAGTTGTGATTGGTCCATCAAACTTTTGATTGGCTATATTCTATAACCTAAGATGTTGCGCCGAAATATGCGCGGTGTTAAGAAAAGCGCTATGTCCTGTCCATCTTGGCACAATTGAACAATTGATTTTGGGGGCATTTTTGAGCTGGCGTTAGACGTCCATGTCATATATGGTCGCAGGGAAGTCCCTATCTAAATTTTGTTCGTGCCACCGTGACTTCTGTCTGATCATGAGATATAAATAGATGAAATATATGTTATGTAAAACTCAAATGTATAATAAAACCCATGTTGCACATTTCTTATAACAGTTTGTGTTTAGAATAGAACCAAAAATGTCGTGACTTGCGAAAAAAATCCAAAGCCTAGAAAAAAACTTCACAGGCTACGGGAATACACTTATTTCTTGGCCACCTTCTAAACCGGGTGTCCCAAAATTATGGGACATGAAGGAAAAGTAGTCCAGAAATAGTCGATCGACTGTTTTGGTAAAAAGAGACTTTATCTTAATTTAAATAGCGAGCAATACTGCATTCATAGATGTTGTGTGATAAGTAGCTATTTTTATTAGAAGTATGAACAGCAACACAGAATTATCATTAATTTTACCCTATTTTTCTTCTGAGATACTTTGTTACTTTAGAATAATAATTTGTTTTTCACACCACCTATTCGAATACGGGACTTTTCTTCCCGGCTAGCAGGGATCAAAGTAGCACTTTTCTGTTCAAAGACTTTCTATTGCCAGCCTAAAAAATTACAATGAAATAAGAAAATAAACAGTACGTTCATAATTGATAAAAATTTCTTCAGAATCGATTATTTGCATAAATATTAAATAATGTGATATATCTTTTACTTTTCTCATAGGTGGTGTGAAAAGCAGTATTGTGTCACACGGTATCAAAATTATTTCGTCTTGGGCGTTAACACTTGAATCCTTCATTACGCTCAGGATTCCACTTTAGAATCCCTCCCTACGGTCGGGATTCAATTGTGAAATCCGTCGCTCCATTCAGGATTCAATATACACCCACGCCGGAAATATACCATTTTGATCCCTTGTGACACAATCTACTATAGATCTCGATAGGCGGCATAAAAACAGGAGGTATTTATTTTTCCACATTCGAGTCGGCTCGATTCGCAAACGAGGCAAGTAATTTTAAGAAAATCGGTGAATGCAGAATTACTAACTTTTAAAAATAACATAAAGTCTTATTTCATCAAAATATCCTATATACGATATTTAAGGTTGAAATCTGGATATTTAAGGTTGAATCGGGCGATGATCGCCCGGCGGTGATAGCTGATAGCTGGGCGAGTATCGCTGTGTCTCTTTTATTTACACGGGAGTGCGTATCTTTAGTTTGTGTATATAGCCGATAGTTCATAGCTTAGTAACTCGCTGTGAGACCAATGCAATAAGATGACATCGTCGTAACATGATACTACAAATAAGACCATGGGCCTTACGACAAGGCCTTAATTAGAACAGAGTTTCATTTGTTTTAAATCATAAAATGTTTGTAAAAAATAAAATCATTTTTATTTCTTTGCTTATTTCATACATTTCAATGACAAATTTTGGATACTTCGCCTGTATGGATGGGCCTGGCCTGGGGCTGTATGTATCGCCTTGTCATAATAAAATAAACCCTATGTAACACGGATGAGAACATGGAATAAATGAATTATGTGTTATAAATGGTATAATATATACATCATAAATCTACAGTAGAATCTAAAATATTAAAAAAACCTAAAAACTTGCATTATTTCATAATCACGCACTTTTAGAATACAATCTTGGTTTTATTGTGATATATGATTTATGAACTAAAATCCCTAGTTCTATTTTTAGTTAAAATTATTGATATTTACTATTAACTTCAAGATATATCTGCGAACGTGTTTCTCGACGTGCCAAAGACGTTCAATGCTCAATGCTATGATATTGCTATGAAAAGTCAGCCATATTTGTTAACTTTTTTTTTTAGATTCTACTGACGATTAATAGAGATAAGAAGTGTTAAATTGTAACATGCTTAAGTTGATAAGACTGATTAATTTCATAAAATAATTCACTTAAATAAAATGTGTATTATTCGTATTGAAAAAATGGGAAAACAAATACTTAACACTTGGGACAGTGCGCCTATAGACGCACTGTCGTGCGTTCGTGTCGTGAAGAAGTGTCCATCAACGTGCTAACTTTCAATATTAATTTAAAATTACTACTGTCAACTTGCTTTGCCAACCTATAGATACTAGAAAATTGTTACCGAAAATCGAAAAAATAATATAGAAAAGTTGGTAAATTTAGGTTTAGGTAGAAAAAGTTAAATATCGATATTTCTTTTTATATTACGTAGATTTATATCTCCTTGCGGCGGCAGCCTATGACTAGTCTGCCCAACAAATCCTGGAAGTAGAAAAAGGCGGGAAACGTTGTCTGCCTGTAGAAAATTTCAAGTAGCCGCCTTTTTTACTGACAGGGATTGTTGGATCGAGTATTGTTCGAAAACAGTATTATCCTAAAAACTATGTCTACTTGAACTTGGCTCTTTACGGGTTTCGAGCATGACATTATTACAAATCATCCTATATTCATGTACAAATCCAAAAAAAACTAAAAGCGCCACCTATACCACTAATTAGAGTTCGAAGCCAAAGAAACTACTACAGATGCGTTAGTGTCAAATCTGTCAAAGTCTCTTATGTCATTGTCAAATAAAGTTTTCAGGTTTCGATAACCTTTTTGTCATTTAATTAATTTATTTAAAATAATTCCTAGTAAAAACATTGCATACCTCTGTGATGTTTGTACACCTTTTTGTTTAATATGGCTGTCACACTTATTAAAAAAAATATTTTGTCTAAACTGACATTGATATGACAAAATTTTATTGTAAAGAACTTAAATGATAAGAGCCTACGTTTCAAAGCTTATTTTAAAAAGAAGTTGAATTACCAGTGAGCCAACAACTGTCTTAATAAATTTTATCTACAACCATTTCATAATTTCCCTATTATGTATTCAGAAGCGGTAATGTAATGACCTATATTAAGAGACCGGTGTCTGTGGCTGTATCATAATGTTAACATTAAAGTACAGGCAGAGTACAGTGCATCATAAATATCATAATGTCGACATTAAAGTATCGTCGTCATGATATTAATTTTAACATTATGAAGTCAACTTCTTTTTGTTGTTTTTTTTTCAATAAATATTTATTGTAGGATATCCTTTCTCAAATTGAGTGATTTCAACTGATTTGAATTTTTTTATTTAGAGGTAATTACTTAGTGGATATCAATGAAAATAAAGGTAAATTGTCATTCTAAACTAATGATATGGATGTAGATAAAGTTATGTATGTGACTGTACATAATTAGGCATTAAACACTCGTGTGATCTAGCGAATATAGCAGCGTGCTATATTAAAATTTATTAAGACAGTATGGTTAAATTACTAAGTGAGCACCCGCCTTAATACATGTTAAAATTATGTGAAAATAAAACACGCTAGAAAGTATTATTCTGCAATTTTCTAAACGTATGCAGAAATAGGGTTTTCATTTATGTGTAGTTAAATTGCTGTACCAATTGTTATTAACACCTGAGGTGATACAAGCGCAATACCAACTTTGTTACTAATAATTGTAGATAATTACGTTTTTATTAAAATATCCTATATTTACGTGAAAATAAGTAAATAATGTTCTTTCAATAAATTAAAGAAATAAATTACCAATAAATAAGATATCTCAACGTCTGTTTTTAGAAAATAAGGATTTACTATTGTAAGAACGTTTTATTGTTGTGGCAATATTTTCGTAGATTCTTTGGCCTCGAACCCCAGTTAGTGGTATAGTGACGAGTAGTAATGACTTACAGGGTCGCGTTTTATAAAGTTACAATTTACAATTTCGCTGTTTGCCTCTCTTTCTAGCCAATATGTGCGTGTGTTAGAGAGGCAAACAGCGAAATTGTAAATTGTACCTTTATAAAACGCGACCCAGGATGACATTTGTAATCATCGAGGGGCCGCACATAGTGTGCGACTAAGAGGGATAGACATAGTCACTTACTACTAAGACGAAAGTGCCACACAGGCACTTAGTGACGTATTCAACGCATTTGTCTGGCACTTACATTTAGCATCTAATGCACACACACACAAAAAATAGTGGCACAGTGATAAGGACGGACGATTATCGTTCCTTTTCACTTCCACTAGTAAAAAGTTTCATAAGACCATCCCTTTCGTTCTTGCTATTATTATAACGTTGTCAAATCCATATTAATCCTACATTCATGGTAATCATGGATATTTTTGTAATGCATTTGTAAAAAAATTGTGAAATCTATGGTCCAACATTGTTTTGTCTATGGTCAATGTCATCGTCATCGTTTTCCGACTTTGTTGATATTAATATTAATATGATACGTAAATTACGTAAATAAATCAGTTAAGGACGCCGACTCATTAGGAAATTGTGATGTTTTGACGACAATGCGTTCTTTATTTCTTAGAATTCAGTTTCATCAACAAAATGCTTAGTTATTGAGTGTTTCTTACAATATTTTGAAAGTTTTAAGTAGCGATCAGTATTTTGTCAGCTACCGAAACCGGTAGGAAGACTCACAATTATAAGCATGTATTTCGATCCTACGTTAGTAAAACAGGAGCTTGAGAGTCCAGAGCTGGTAACCGATCAAGGTGAGTGACTTAAGACAATTTAATATCTTGAATAGTTACGCTTATACGTAAAGTAGTACCTTCTAAAGGTATACAACTCTACCAAGTTGATTCTGCAGCTCGCTACTACGATAATGGACGCGGAGTCTCAGTGCAAACTTAGCTTGGTGGAGATATCAATTATTATTGTAGGAAAATTATATACAAATCGACCTAGTCCCACGGTAAACTCAATTAAGGTTTTATTCGAGATAAACTCCGTGACTCAGAACCTCCTGCATAGTTACTCTAGTACATACCATAAATTATAAGTATTAGATATCATATACGGAAGAAGAAAAACCTAGAACACCAACATCTGAGGTGGGGATTGAACCCATAGTTAGTTAGTTAGTTCAACTGGGCTTTGTCCATCATGCCTTTTTAGTATGGTTGCGAGGTAGCCCTATTCCAACCATCCAAGCTCCTCCTTGAAACTCAGCATCTCGACGACAACAACATATAAGGTGCAATCTGCGATATTTTTTTTCATAGCAGATTCAACCCTACAAACAACGTACAAAGTGCTATCTAGCAGATTGCACCTTATATGTTGTTGTCGTCGATCTGTTTCAGGTTGCTAAGTGCCTTTAGTGTGTTTGGAGTCCCTAAGTACTTACTTCTGTATACTTCTACCTGTTTACATTCTAGAAGTATATGTTTTGTTGTTTCCTCGTCCATACAGGCTCTGCACATAGGGTTGTCCGTTTTGCCCATATTGTGCAGAATGTTTGTTTATTGTGTTGTGTCCTGTGATCAGTGCTACTGCGACAACAACAACATATAAGGTGCAATCTGCGGTTGTGATGTCATCGTAGATAGCACTTTGTACGTTGTTTGTAGGGTTGAATCTGCTATGACAAAAAAAATGCAGATTGCACCTTATACATTGTTGTCGTCGATCTGTTTTCCTCAGTTTGTGTCTGGGGGTTTGTAGTAAGGTTTTCATGAGCTTGCAATTTAGCTCTGGTAGGACTTCTTTCATTTGTCTGCAGATGTCCTGACCTTTCCAGTATTTGGATCATATGCTAACTATTTGCTGGTGGTAGGACCTCGGGTAGGGTCCACCAGAATAATAGTCTTACCTGTTAACCTGCCGCTACATAGGATATAATACACCACCAAAACAATTGCAATCTTTATCATGATCTGCTGAGCAGACTACTTTGCATGGAAAGAGCAAGTTTATTTGTGCTTCAATATGAGTTCCATGAAGAAAGTTATTACTATCATGTACACGTGTATAGCATCAGGTATCAGCAACTAATTTGAAATTACCTTATATTAAAATTATATTATATCGAAACCATTTTCTGTATCTTTTGCATTCACTTTGCCCAATCTTTTGCATCCTAAATAGAGACCATAGGTATTGTCAGGCTATGTAGCATAGTTGGTAGTGACCCTACCTGTTTCCAGGTTTGAAATCCAAGGCATTATTTGTGTATATTTTAGTACAAATAAATATTTGTTCTTTGGTTGTGGCTGTCTATGTATTTAAGTAACTATATGTATCTATCTATTATATATTGTCGCCTGGTACCCACATCACAAGCCTTAATTGAGCTTACCATGGGAATGGGACTAGGTTGATTTGTGTAAGACATCCCAAGATATTTATTATTTATCTATTATTTAAGTATATTGTCGCCTGGTACGCATCAAAAGCCTTAATGGGTAGATTTGTGTAAGAGGTCCCAAGATATTCACATATTCTCTTCCACAACAAGCCATCTCAAATATTTAAGATTGTCATATTTATATTTATCTGGCAGTTCTTGTGAAAACCGAGGTGTTGGATGAGTTGTATGCGGACCACATAGTGAAGGCGGAGCTCGTGTTGGGGCCGGAGTGCCCGCACCGCCCTGACGTTCACACTGTTTGCAGTAAGTTGATTTTATGATATTTTATCTACTGCCATATCATAATTATCCAATTATATATTCAGAAATGGTAATGTTATGACCTATATTAAGAAACTGGTGTCTGTGGCTCCATCATAATATTAACATTAAAGTACAGTGCATCATAATATTAACATTAAAGTATTGGTGTCAGTACATTAACGTTATCATTATAAAGTCAACTCCTATTGTTTTTTTTTTTTCAATACATATTTATTGCAGTATATTCTTACACAAATTAAGTAATTTCAACTGATTCGAATTGTTATATTTAAAGGTATTTTACTTAGTGGCTATCAATGTAAATAAAGGTAAATTATCATTCTAAACTTATGATAAGGATGTAGATAAAGTTATATAAATATGACTGTACATAATTAGGCATTAAACACTCGTGTGATCTTATTATAAACCACACTCATGTTTAATGCATCTTATTATGCGTCAGCCACATAAATAACTAGTATTTCATATTTCTTATAAAACATCAGTTTATGATTAGTCATTGATATTGTGGGAGCAAACCTATAACTGGGCCATTTTTTAAAAGTTGTCTTCCGCACCTTTTTTGTAACAGATATGTTTATATGATTTCTACTCAGAATTTACGATTATATTCCGTTACCGCTACAAAATGTACGAATAAATGGTACCTAACAGAAAAAACAAAACTTATGGAACAAACATTTTCTCCTAATTCTGACTGAAAACCATGTTAAACATTCAATGTCCAAAAAAATTGGGGGACAAATTAAAAAAAATACTCAACTAAACTAGTAGACCTTTACATTTTTTACATATAATTAGATATACACAATATGTCGCAAAAGTCAATGATAAACTGGTACAAGAAAATGCACTCTGCTCGTAAATACAGGTAAATTCACAAAAGCTGGCACGAATGAAATGAATGACATCTATCATTGTGTGTATGCGGTCGTCCTATACCACCTGTATCTACTGTCATTTTGACATCCACACATACGGTAGAATGGGGTGACTTTAGGAAAAAATGGGGTTACTTTGATAGATGTAAAATGGCCATAAAAGTGTCAATTGGATTTAATTTATTGGTCCTTTTAGGTTTTAAAGCACCTTATTAAATACCGATTAGACTCAACTGACATATGACGTAAAAACATATACACTATGAGTTAAGATTTCAAAGTCACCCCTGCATTTAAAGTCACCCCGTTCTACGGTAGATACTTTCTGTCACTTACTCGATCCATTCGTGCCAGCTTTGGTGAATTTACCTGTACTTGAGGATAAAAGATAAATATATGAGTATATACTTAAATCACAATTTTTTATGTCATTTTATGGAAATCTTTAGGTATCGGCAATCTAAGTAGCACTTACGACTTATTTATCTTTGTAAATACACAACAAAATTAGATTTTATTTCCTTAAGTAGTTATTACCAGGTGCGTTTTCTAGTGCCATAAACACACATGCAACAAATTGTATGTTCTGAATTTTGGAAACAATACATCTTGAATACTGCTATTGCTTATTTAAAAAACAATTTCATTATTTTTTTCATCATATAATACTATATTTTTTGCAAAACATAAAAATCTATAAGTACACAATCATAAAACGTTTGTCTTAAATCACTGTCAATTGGCAGGGTGAACTAATAACAAACTATTAACATAATCAGCAAAGCTGTTTTAGATAGCTACGGCACCCTACACTGAGCATGGCCCGACATGCTCTTGGCTGGTTTTTTAAAAAGGTCATAAAATTAAACATTTAAATATCGAAAAAACTAACTACTGCACTTGGTATCGAATCGCTATCAAATGTAACTATCATCTGTTTTACTTTAGGCTCGGCGCCAACAAGAAAGGAACTACAGTGGGTGCAGGGTATCCACATCCCCACAGCAGGCCATCATCCCGTAAAAGAATGCTTCGTACGACTCGAGCACCTGCCACTCAAAACACTCTCAACACGTTCCAAAACTCGCGAAATATCAAAACGCAAGCCACAAAATAAAACGCAAAATAAAGAACATTATATCTGCGATACTTGTGGAAAAATATGTAAATTGAAACACATATTAATTCAGCATTTGAGGATTCACTTGGCGGACGATGTCACTGTACGAAATCACCCGAAGGTAGTTCAAATAGGTGAGAAGACATATTACTGCGAGATATGCAAAAAAGGATTATCGTGTTTAGGCTCATTGAAAAGGCATTTAAATGCCCATGCGGGTAAAAAACTGCATACATGTGAAACGTGTGGTAAAAATTTCGATTCTTCCATTAAAAAACACAAACTGACTCATTTAAAAGAAAAACCGGAGTTTCCTTGTGAAGTTTGTGACAAGGTTTACAGTTCGGTAAATAATTTAAAAGTACACAAGCGAACTCACTTAGGACTGAAACTTTATTCATGTGATCTTTGTGATAAGAGATATAGCACTCACGACAATTTAAAACGACATAGATTAAGTCATTTCGAAGAAATGCCGTTTGTTTGTGAGATTTGTGATAAAAAATTCCGAACTGTCGATCGTTTAAGGTTTCATAAACGTATACACTTGGTAGAGAAACCATATCCATGCAGTAAATGCAATAAGAGCTACATAACAAGCTATCAATTGAACAATCATAAAAAAATCCATTTAAATGAAAACCCGACATGTCGAACGTGTAGAAAAGAATTCAAAACATCAACTGAATTAGACGAACATACACGAATTTTCAAAGAACCATTCTCATGTGGTACATGTAAGAAACTGTTTTGTGAACTCCGTTATTTTAAGAAGCATAAATACAGAATGCACGGCAGTGCGTTTTTATTTTGCGTGTTATGTAGGAAAGAGTTTAAGACGTCGACTCAGCTGGAGGTTCATAATAAAACTCATAAAGGGTATACCTGTGGAGTCTGCCAAGAGAAATTTACAGATAACGTGTCTCTGCAGAAACACAAAAAATCTCATACTCACACTGTTGAGATGCGTTACTCCTGCGAAATATGTAAAATGAAATTTACAAAATGGCGTGATTTGTTTACACACAATATGACTCATGTAAAGAAATAGAGGGTCGTAATTACCCCTAGTGGTCTTAACACTTTAATAAGGCCCCAGTTATACAGCTACGTGAAAGTCTACTATGTTAGTAATGCACTGGAGAATACTAGGGCAAAAAGAAACAAAATATTTTTATCGTTAGTGCACTTGTCCAAGTGATGTTTACGTAACATGCGCTCAAACTTTGCTCTGAACCTGTCGGATCGGAAGAATGTCTTATGATTTTATTTAATAAGAAAGAGCAAAATTAATACTGAAAATTAGACCGTGCATTTGCTTTAGCTGGTCTAGGTACTTACTTAACTTTATATACCACTATACTTTTTTCTTTTAATCATTTTTGAACCTTGCTTGTAAGGAACAGTGGTGAATTTCGTTTGTTTGTAAAATCAGTCAAGAAATGCGACTTTTTTGAGTTCTTGAAAGGTTTAAATTTCATTAAAGTGGAGTGTGCATTGTAATGTACATTGGGCCTTAATAGGTTATAGTCCTAGGTACCCTATGTGTGACAAAGGGCATCTATCACAGTGTGTCGCCAGTATGTCTGCCCTGCTAAGCATAATAGCGATATCTAAAAATAAAATGTAATGCAAACATGCACCTTAAATTCTATTGCTGACTATTCCATTTCCAAATGTCTCTATTTTTGAGATATCGCTATTTCGCTTAGCAGGGCAGATGTACGAGCTTCACCTCAGCCCATGGTAACCTGAGTCTTCATCTTCGATGCCACCGAACGCCGCAGGATTGTTTTTTTTGTAACCTTCGAATACACTTTTGTTGTAAAGTTGCCATGTTTTTCTCTGCCAAAATACCTGAGACCGTATTTTAGTCAAAAGACATTTTTTCTCATGGGATTGCTTTATTTCTGATCCAGGGAATTGAATGTGAATGATTTAGAATTAGACAACTCTAAGTATTTTAAAGACAAAGTGGTCTTAATCGCGTAAACTTACGTTTAATGTATATCCTGATGTTTCTGGATCTTGTGTTGTGTGTAGGCCTAGTGACAATCCTAGCCTAGAAATGAGTAATCAAGACCAAGTGCGGGTAGTTCGAAAAACCCGCGCAGCTCGAAGGTGTTGATACTTTTTCTCGCCACGGCCTGCGACCACGGGTGTTACGTCATGACCGAAACGTCAGAATGTAATTAAACGTAAGTTTACGCGATTAAGACCCGTTTGTCTTTAAAATATGAGTGATAATCGTGAAAGTTTAAATCAATACGTTGTCAATAATACCTGTGAGATAATTACAAGGATCGGACAAACGCCCATCATTTTGAAAACATAACCCTGTTCCTTACAGTAGAGACTTCCTTGTGTTGTGACTTATGATGTTAACTTATTTTATAAGATATTTTTTAACAACACTATCACAAAATATGTATCTAGGAGATCGCAACTCCTAGTTAGTTGTACTATCGGGTTCAAAATAGCGTGGACACCTCTAGGGCGACTTTCCTATGCGCTAGCTTGAGCTTTGTTAGCATAGGTTGTCTTATCCACACTAGATGGCGCTGCTGGCGAAGCGCAATGAACTATTTAGAAGGTCTACTGCGAACTTGGAGAATCGTAAATGTCGAGCATCTATCTCTGTCACTCTAATAAAGGCGTCTTCAACTTGACAGAGACAGATACTTGAAATTAACGATATTTATAGTTCGCTGTAGGCTCTCTGATTATTAAAATATTTTAAATAATGAATATTATCTACCTAATAATATTATTTAGTATACCTTTGTGGTAAATAAATAAAACCACATTTATAAATAATTATGTTTATTCTTAAATCATTAGAAAGAAGACGAGCGCTTTCGAAATGTCAGTTTACTAAAAAACACCGTTCAAAAATAGTTCATTACAAATATGTAATAATATTTTATAATTATTTACATATTGGTCCGATTATTCTATAATTAATATAAATAAGGCAACATTCAACAGGTTCAATCACTTTGAATAAACATTAAGACACGTCAAAATTATTTACCTTATTTTAATCTTAAATAGACCCAAGTATCAGTAGTTTCAACCAGTCAAATAACTTTCGGAATCGACGTAATCACCTGATATCTATGCATTATGTAAACAGTTTTGAATTGATATTTCATTCATAGTCGTAGGTGAATAAAAAGCGATCACTCGGTCAGGCGGTATTTAGCCTAGTGTAGTGCTACCCACCCATTTCAACCAGAGACCCAATATTATTAAACGATGGGCTATCCAGTATTTCTTCGCCTAGGGAACACAGTAAAAGTTACAGACATATTTTAGTACAGTTGATCACTAGCTGTTCAGACTGCCGACGAGTAAATTTTCTAAGAGTATTCACTCGCCCGCGAAGAATAAACTCGCCGATAGCTACCTACTCACTGCTCGCAAGTAGCTATCGGCATGTCGCTACTGCTGATTTGTGATTGTCAATTTGGTAAAGGCCTATTGTTCCGCTTGAGGATAACAACGATTTTCTAGTTGAATTCATACGCAAGAATGCTCAGAAGAGCGAACCTAGAAAGGTTCGCTTTACATTTATTATATCGAGAGCTGAGTGGCCAAACCCGATAAGTCGAGATATTTTTTCATTGAAAAAACAAACCTCACGTAAGTGACATTTAGTTCGTATTTCAAAAACCGGTTTTCTCGAGTTATCGGCTTTGACCCCGCCACCTTCGATACCCCGTAAAACCTCTCGTTTCACATGACACGAGTTGTAACAACTGAGATTTTTTCCCACCTGTTACCACTTTAATATTTGGTGGTATGATACCACTGGTATCTACTGGGAAAAAGAAATCCCACGATTTTTAATTCCCAGTTGTTACCACTTGTGGGAATAAATAATAATAATAAATATCTTGGGACATCTAACCCAAATCTACCTAGTCCCACGGTAAGCTCAATTAAGGCTTGTGATGTGGGTACCAAGCGACGATATAAATACTAGATAGAAAGATATAGATACTTAAATACATAGACAGCCATGACCAAGGAACAAAATATTTGTGATAAATAAATGCCCTCGCCGGGATTCGAACCCGGAACCTCCAGCTTCGTAGGCAAGGTTACTATCAACTAGGCTACGGAGGCTGACGCCCCCGAAACTATGGTCTAATACCGTAAAATCACCTAACTATGGTCCAATACTGCAACTATATAATAGTCCACAATTTCAATTCTTAATAAACGTCAGTCCCAATCTTCTTGTTGGGAGCATTTGGAGTTTAGTTAGGTAGTTTTACGGTACTTATTGTGTTTATTCAGGAATTGCTAACGGATAAAAACACAAAAAAATAGGACACTTCATTTTATTCTATATTTTTTATTAATTAATTACAAATTACAACCAATCTTAATCTTAATAAATAATTTATGTCTTGTTAGCAAAAAACGCTGTTTAATCAATTTGCAGTTGCACTTATGAATGATAATACGTATTAAAAAAAATATAAAAGCTGTATCTGATTTTAACCCTATATATTTTATTACTTTATCTACAAGGCGTATTTATTTCAAACCAAAACATAATAATAAATCTTATGACTGCACAATGGAAGCTAAAACATATTTTTTTTATTATATTTGCCAATTTCTAAGAATGAACTTTTCACAGTTATAGATTAATCCTTATTAATATGAGGGTAAGACTCACCATTTTTCCGATAGCCTTAACGTCATATATATATAAGGCTCATTTCTAAACTATCAAATGTTCATTTTTAGAAATCGGCAACTTTTAATAACTATTATACTACAAGATATGTAAGGTTCTGAAATTAAATTACCTTCAAGCTATTGAGCGATTTCATGTTTACATTTAATTTTTCAACGAGTTATGTGCTAAGACATACCATCTTTTGAAATAATTCACTAAAAGTTACCATCAATAGAAATTGATAACATTGTAAACAAAATACCTAAAGAAAAACCCATAATCAAGTACTATTTTATTATTTTAGGATAATGTAATGGCATGAGTTGGTTAAATAAATAAACACATTAAGTGAGCAGTGTTTATAACGTTGATTCGAAATTAAACACATTTTGAATACGAGGTGTGCTTTAATTTAACTAATTTACACCGTAAAAAAGTGTAAGATTTATAACTAGGCAATATTGTACTTTTTATTGAGGTTTAAGCTTAAGTATCATTTCCGAAAACGGAAAAAGATTGAAACTTCGCCTCAATAAAACTACTTAAAGGTATTGGCAACCGTAATACCTATTTAGCAACTGAAATAAACAATAATTACGATTTGTTTTATGAGACTATTACTATTAATTAAAAAATAAAAATCAATTAGTAGATTTTATAGATTGTCATCCATCCACCATCACTATTTTTGGGAATCAAAAGTTTTGACTTAACTTACCAATCCTAGAATTCGACGTTCCGTTGTGCTTACATAAATCCCAGCTGGAAAGTGTTATAAATATTATTATTTATTACTATTAATCAAAAATACAAACTACTAAACTTCCTTCACTGTTACATGTCATTGTAATCGAGAAATTTAAAGTAAGGGAGAAATTTAAAGTAAGGGTATTTAGGTAGTAGTTTTTTTAAACACCACTGTTTCGCAGCCTAAGAAAATTATTATCTTATTGATAAAATATTTTTAAACAATGTTAAAAATATACTTACTCGACTTTAACAAGTCCAGTAAGTGTATTTTTTATATTATTTAATATCGGGTGTAGCCCCCCTCGTTATCAATAACTGCCTGTAATCGGGAACGCATTGATGTTATTAAATTTGAACATAAATCTGAACCACGAATACTTTCCCATATTTTTAAGCAATGTGCTTCCAACGCTTCCGGGGTCCTTTCATTTTTATTATCCCAGCGTTGGACAATAACACCCCATACATTTTCAATCGGATTTAAATCCGGTGATCTAGCAGGCCAGGAAATAACTTTAATATTATTTTTGTGTTTTCCAAACCATTCTTTGACATTACGCGAACGGTGTATAGGACAATTATCTTGCACAAACGACACCAACGGCAAGTCTGCTTCTGGATACACATTTCGAACTGTAGGTAACATGGTCTCCTCCAACACTTCTACATAATGTTCACTATTTGCACGGCTAGGTATTCTGACAAGTTCTCCCGGACCAGCTGCACTCATCCAACCCCACATGTTCACTGTGATACGCCCCGATTCCATGTTGGGCACGACATGATCGTTGTCGTATCGCGTATTATTTCGACGCCACAAGCTCAGGCGTCCGTGTTGACTGGATTTAAAAGTCTTCTCGTCAGTGAAGACGACACTAGTCCAGTCGTCAAGAAGATGGTCCCGAGCAAACTGTAACCTTGCCGTTTTGTGAGAATCCGTCAGCAAAGGTTTGATGGCATGTCTGCGGTGATGGATGCCTTCCTCATGAAGCACACGACGAACCGTAAGCGGACTTGTGCCAAACAAACCGGCGTAGTGTCTTGTGGGCCTAAATCCGTCTTCCTCATATTCCCGCACCATCAACTGACGTTGCTGTGTGTCAATGAGGCGTGGTCTTCCAGTTTTATGCCGGTGGGACAAAGACCCTTCTCCTTGGTATCTATCTACCCATAAAGAAACAGTTTTCCTCTGAAACAATTGTAAAAAATATAATATAATTATTATTAAATTATAATGCAAACATTTTAATACCGAAAAGAAGTAAATTAAACTACTTACGTTGACACCTGTTTCTCTAGCAATCTCTGATTTATTTTTGCCTTCCTTATGCAAGGCAATTATTTGCGATCTGGTTATCATATCAATATTGCACGAAGAACTCATTCTTATAATCAGCTAGTAACGGTAATACACTTTCAATCGTATACGGTAGCAGACAAAGGAACATGCGATGAATCTTTGATTAAGAAAAAAATCAGCACTAGTATGGTATTTAGAAAACTTAAACTTACCCTCTTACGTTTTTATAGTATACATTTTTATCAATATATTAAAACTTTGATATGCCATTCTAACGTTAGTCTTATGGTAATAAAACTGTAATTCCCTTAGCATATTTTACGGATAATATACCAAGGTTTCAACTGACGTTATATTTCGGCGGCTTTAACAATAACACTTTGGTTCAGTGGTTTGCGCATACGGCTTCTAAACTAGAGTGTCCAGGTTCGTATCCCACGAATATTAAACTAATTTGTGTTTTTTTAAATCTTGGCCAAAAAGGGCTTTCCGGTTACGCTACGCTCCGGTGGGTGAATTCAAAATACACAGGATGTTTTTAAACAGATTTAATAATGTCTCAATAATGACAATAAAAAAAAAACAATAAGTATCCTAAAAAAAAGATAAGTCAGTAAGTAGAAAAGAATAAGTCTCGTCAGAATACTCGAGGAGAGTTATAAATAAAGTTTAAATCTGTGTGCACAATTTTTTTTTAGTTTTTTGACTATCAACGCCATCTAGGGACAGCTAACATTACTACTAAGATTACCTTTACATCTGTAATAGCCTTGTTACATCAATCCCACAAAGGTGGCGCTCAATTTAGCTTCAAACGATAGTTTTGTTCGATTGCCCAGGCTCTTTTGAACGCTATAGTACACACCATGATTGTGAATTTGTAACTCATAAACGATTTAGAATTTCGATGAATTGAGTGTATAATATCTTCTTCGGTTACCGCGACAATTATTCATGAAATAAAACTATTTAAACGGATTATGTATATCGCGTAAATTAATTAATTTTACTTAAATCGTTTATTGGCACAATCATGATATGTAACAACATGAACAAGTAAGAAAGAGTTGGGATCTCCTAAATAGATACTTTGTGTTAGTGTTATTAAAGTAACATCATATTAAATATGTTAACATCATAAGATGAGGAAGTCTCTACTGTACGGAACAGGGTTCTATTTTCAAAATGACGGGCGTGTGTCCGATACTTGGAGATAAAACACCTGAGGAGTGTTTTTTCAAAAGGAAAATATAGAAAAAATCACCGTTGTTCATAGAGTGGAAATAAGCCCTTTTGAAAAGACACCCCTCAACTAAGGAATGTGTTTTATTTTGTTGCATTAGAAATAAGGTAACAATTATGTAAAATTTAATTTATTTCAAACTAGTTCTAAAAATCTGTTTATATTAATATTTTCTTCGGTTACCGCGAGGATTACACATAAAATAAAACTATGCCATCCGCAGACCACGAACCTTGTAAAGTGTTCGAAACGTCGGAACGAAAAAGTTAAAGTTAGTTAATATACGCGAGTTTATCCGTTTTAATAGTTTTATTTTATCTGTTTATATTAATTGAAAGCAATAGAATGCAAAATAATCGTAAATTATTCTTAATTGATACATTTATTTTCTATTCGTATTTTTTAGTTAATGTTTAAAACCTTTTGAACGTCTTCCCTTACGATTAAAAATGGAGTTTTCTGTTGCCACTTACCACCCATCTGAGACCAGTGGCTCTTTTCTCAAATGCTTGTAACTTGTATTACAAGTGGTAGTCTATTTTTAACACCATTAATTAGATAAGGACTCTCGCTTATACACGGTGCTCGTGAGCATTCCGAAAGATTTTAATGCTGGATTCCTGACCACATTTAGAGTCTTTAATGTTATATAAAATTTCCTGGATTCGGCTTGGTTTCAGAGATAATCAACCTTTTTTCGAAATAAGTTTTTCGACGTAACTCGTCATTTAACTTCTTTATGATTACAATGCCACCACAATGTGTTCTAATATTACATATTACCACACCTTTTGCCTGACAATCAAAAAATACGAATAGACTTGACGAAATAACCTGTATCTAAAAAAACAATTGAAATAAATAATTTAAACAAATTGTTGTTATGATAAAAAGTACTGGGAATGTTAAGAATTATTCAAAAAGACTAAAAAAAAAGAAAAAAAAATATTTTTTTTTTGGTGGAATTGACTTTTGGTCTCATAAGAATGCACAGTTAAAATCTTTCGCAATGCTCGCGAGCACCGTGTATTACAAGTTCCGACAGTAACAGGTGGGAAAAAATCTGATGGGTATCTGATACCAGTGGTAACAACTGAGATTACTGAGGTAACAGGATGGGAATAACCCTCTACACGCCTCTAATGAATATAAATTGCTTGTCAGCAGGACAATAGCTTTGACAGCTACCGCCATGACCACTTTAGGTGTTGCTGACGTGATAGGAGTTCTTGTCGTTCAAAAAGTTAAAAGCATCTCAAGACCACTTATATATTGTTTGTAAAGCTACAAACGAACTAAAAATATCGCACATTTAGAATTATATTATAGTTGACACACATTTTCAGAATAAGTATTTGAGTTTTCGTTCTAGGATATTTTATGCAGCGAACAGAAAAACGCTTTTCAGATAGCTGGTTTTATGTGTATAATTCCAAAATTAGCTCACCATAATTCTGAAGGATGACTGGAGAATCCTCTTATGTTTTAAAAGCTGAAGGCTAGGGTGCTTCTTATTTTTGTAATTTTGTAGGATGTTCGAACCAATAAAGGAGTTATTTGCTCTCCCGATTGCAATTTTCTATGGGGCACCCTTTCATTTTGTTATTTGATAAGTAAACGATGTTTGTCTTTTTTTTTCAATTATTATAAACAAAAATTAGGGGTCGCTACCGAAGTAATAGAAAAACGACTAATCATTTTGCCTTTCTTGAACTTTTTACCTCGGTAGCGATATGGTTTACTTATCAAATAACAAAATGAGAGGGTGCCCCATAGAAATTGCAATCGGGGTAGCAAAGAGCTCCTTTATTCATCCCACAAAATTGCAAAAATAAGAAGCACCTGAAGGCAGTTTCTCATTGGCCCCAAGAGCGCCAATCTATCAGACAAAATTTCGAGTTAGAAGTCGAGTAAACCCGCAACGTAACCATTCAAAATGGTCGCCCGGTTAGCTGGGTTATAGTTGGAGCCATAGCGTTGCACGACCAAAATGTTGCCAGTTTCGAAAACCTGCTGAAGACCGGCGCGCACCTGCCCTGCTTGAACGGCATTATATTCGTAATTCCTGCCTAGAAATAGATGAGCAATTCTTTTTATTTTTGCCACTAAAATTAAATATGAAATTTTAGGTAAATTTTATACTATTTCTACTCAGAATCACAAGCCGATTACATTTCCGTCGAAAAAAAAAGAGTCCCATGATTTTTTTCCTATTGTGTTACTATTTTCCATACACCTTCTATGGCGGTAACACAAGAGGATATTCGAAATATCGTCGATTGAAATATGAATTAATGTAACCACGAAAATGACGAAATTGAGTTAAGTATACCGTTCGACTGCAAATTTTCTGCTCTATCGAACGGTCTATATAAAATTTTGATATTCAGAAAAAAATGTCGAATACGTTAACTAAAATTTTGCCATTTTATTAGGTTTCTACGTTTTTTATTAACGTATGTAACGGTTTCAAAGAATCATAGACAACATTTTAACGTAAGTACGAATTTATAAGTACAAAATATGTCCTTCCTAATGTAATCACCATATTTTTATAAATATCAATGCTGTAAGCGCCATTTGTATTGTATGGCTAATAAGCAATTCGGTTTCAATTTGTGAGTTACACTAAATTACGAAATCCACTTTTGATGATTTTCATTAAATTATTAACGTAACTCCAAATTTTTTGTAAAATATTTAACGTAAGCACCAGCCATTTCCTAAACTACAACTGTGGTCGCAGTTAGTAACTGTGCGTCAAATAGACCTCTCAAAAATAAAACAAACAAGATAAACATCATTTCAATAGGATAATTAACTAAAAAGATACAACATACTTTATAAATGTCAAATTCGTTTTTGGGCCCTCCTGAAAAATCGTCATTTGGTGGTTACATTAATTCATATTACAACTGACGATATGAATGAAATTTTTGGGACAGTTTTTTTTTTCGCCGGAAATGGAATCAGCTCGTGATTCTGAGCAGAAATACCTAGTATAAAATTTACCCAAATTTCATATTTCATTTTAGTGGCAAAAATAAAAAGAATTGCTCAGATAATAAACTTTTTATTTATTTTTTTGTCCATTCTGAATGCCGTCCGTTGGGGCTTCTTGGATTAGTCCTAGTTTGGAAGTCATCCGGGGGAGTTAAAAAAATATTGCTGACAAAAAAAAATAAGATTGGCAAACCAACTTTTCGGTTAAAAAGAACACGATTTAAAATTTAATTTTTCTTCAACGAAGGCAAATTTGGAAGTATGCCTACATGTACATTGTACTTTTAAAGGCAATATGTAGATAGTGCCTAGTGATAAAAAAATATGTAAATGTATTTGCTGCGCCCATCAGGGTTTCAGAGTTCATGTTTCACATGTTGTTCATGAGTGCAATTTAATAAATAAATAAAAAAATATAAATTAAGTAATGTGTATAAAAAATGCTCAAAAATAACGATCAATGCACTTTAATTCTGTGTAATAATAAGAACGATGTAACATATTTATAAGACGCCCAAATACACTTGACTGTGTCAAAGGTTGATCGCCTATGAAAAATTTGATAATATTGCGGTTTTTTACTGAAAAGTTGGTTTGCCAATCTTACAATTTTTTCTTTCTACTTAGGTAAGGACATTAACTTTTCTTTCACTATATTTAACCTTCTTTTACCCCCTTTAATATACAAGGTGCCCGTGAGGAAAGCAAAAATGTTAAGAGTTTTGGTAAAATCTATAAAAATATTTTTTTTTTTTTTTTTTGATGTTTTATGTGCAAAAAATGCACTTTATAGTTTTTTTTTACATTTGCTAGGTAATGAAAGAATTTTTTTGTTCATTTAATGTCTGTCAATTAAGTGTGACAAGACTAAGGCAACATGGTAACAAAATAGTTTCCTAAAATGCCTTTATCACAGCGTAACGGTCTAAAACAGTTAAAAAAAAACTAATTATCTCTTAAAATAGACTGAATCCAGAAAACTTCATATGACATTTTTAACTTCAAATTTGGTCAGAAATTCGCTGTTTAATTTTTTCCCTTTCCTCATGGGCACCTGGTATATATTAAGTTGTCCCTAATGTGAATAATTCTAAATATTAATATTACCTGGCTTATTCTTTATATAATAACTTATATCCATCTGAGGGTCGACAGGCACTCGCGGCTGCACTTTTTTAGAATAATGAACAGAGCGCTTCGTTTTTTTAAACTTCAACAGTTTTACCTCCGTTTTAGGCTTGTGCAGTATTTCTATAAACTTCTTCAAGCCCTTAGCTTCCTTTTCTTTGACGTGAACTTCTATTTTATGTTTCACGAAACTTGTAAGACTTGGAAATATTTCGTGTTTAGCTTTCTTTTTAGGCGCGAATCTTTTTTTTCTTATTGTATTTGGTTGTGATTCCGCGTTTTCTTTGTTTGTGTTGACATGTGACATTTCTGAGCTGTCTTTTTCTTCCCGATTTGAGCCGGCCCACGTTTTGTATTTGCTGTAGTATTGTACAAAGTTAGTGAGAGGGTCTACTTGAACTGATCGCTTGCGTTTCGTTTTTGCTGGGCGCTGCGGCAGGGAGAGGGGCATATCGTCGTCAGTGAATTCTTGTTCCGAGTAAATGTATTCTTCGGTTTGTGATGCGGCTGGCTTCGAATCTGATGAGGCGCGAACTGAAAAGAAGATCGTATGTAGATTGTTATTACAAAATTGCTGCACGAGTGTAGAAAAGTGTGATAATAATTTATTTTTCATCACACTCGCTGTCCAAGCGCGCCATTGCGTGCATGCATAGCGGGAGTAATAGAAAAGTGAAATTCCGTAGGGAGTAATAGAAATGTCAGAACGTCATTTAATAATATTTTGTCTTAAAATTTATTTTTTGTCGGCAAGTGTGATGAAAAACATTGTATGCATCACGGTCGGTAAGCAGAATACTAACTCGAGTCATTAAAAGCCCTCCGCCTACGGCGTCGGGCTTCTAACACTCGTTAGTGATTCCGTACTTACCTCCCTTGATGCACAATGTCCTATTACTCACACATGCAATGAAATATTTGTTGCTATGGCACCCTTCTCCGAGCCCGTCTCCCACTTAGCTGCTTTTTCTTTTCTACTGACAAGCTAATACAACACTAGAAAATGCTCATAAAATTCCACATACTTGGCCATCCTCGAGCTGATAGAGAGCTGAGAATGTCCGGGGCGCCATCTTGGTTTTGCATCCGGCAGCGCTCAGTGGCTGTCCCGTTGGTCCCATTCATGCACGTCATGAGGAACTGCAGGTCCGCGTTGGAGATCATGGTGGGTACCCAGGACATGGGAGAGGAGGCTGTTGACGGACGAGCTGGAAAGAAGATTCAGTTTCATTTTTGACCACGATCATACCTGCTGGTCAGTGATGATGCAGTCTACGGTGGACGCTTACCTGTGATACCTATTTATTCTTGCCTTGAAGATATTCAGATTATACACATGCGGAAACATAGTTCAGATATATTTACATGGCCGCGTGTTGACTGCAGTGAGAATAAATTTGGGTCAAAATTATTTTCGTTGTCTTGTTTCATACCACTCTGTCACGGTTTTAGGTGCTGTTTCGACTCAGTATATTTAAAAAAACCGGTGCACTTGTGTTTCTTTTTCACTCTAGATTTTAATCTATATATCAAAAATTGTAAACAAAACATCATCTCATACAAAAATCACCACTAGGTCACGTTTTTTAGGGACATAAAATAAGACAACGAAAAGAATTTTGACCCATTTGTCACCACCCCAACTATTTCCGCGGGTGTCATAAGAGACGACTAAGGGATTGAAGTGTCACTGACCATTCTTTGATAGAAGATTGATGATGGGCAGCAGTAATAGACATTACTGCGATCGCCAATCCGCTTGCCCAGCATGGCGATTACGGGCATTTTAGGTACCCTCCTAATGCGTCTAAATATACGCATATATAGGAGAGGTCTGTATAGGCTGATGATGATGGTGATGATATTTGCATGAAGAATAGAACACCGAATAAATCACAGACTTGTCGATAGTCCAGGATTGGTGCGTTATATCTCTCTCACGCTTGTGGATTCGTTCTTAAGTGTGACAGAGAGGAAACGAGATCTCACGGTAGGTCAGCCTCTGTAGCCTAGTTGGTAATGATAATGACCCTGCCTACGTAGCTGGAGATTCCGGGTTCAAATTCAAAGGCATTATTTGATTTATTTATCACAAATATTTGTTCCTTGGTCTTAGCTGTGTATATGTATTTAAGTATCTATATGTATCTATCTACTATTTATATCGTCACTTGGTATGTAAATCACAAGCCTTAATTGAGCTTACCGTAGAACTAGGTGTAAGATTTATTTAATACATCTACAACTAACAGCTGACAAGCCAAAGCGTTACAGATGGTAAGATAAAAAAACACTAAGCAATAATAAATTGATCAGTATAAGTAGCTTATGTTAAAAATAACATACATAATTATCACATTTATGTTACTGTTTCACAAAAACGCAAGAATTCATTTTTAAGTTTGTCAAGGTTGTCCGCGAACAAATCGGAAAAAAATATTAAGCAGAATACGGGAGCGGACAAGTGGAGAAAACTGGTGAGCCATCGTGCGGGATGCCTCATCCGCTAGGAGACGATGGCAGCGACCACGCAAGTAGTTGTCAGGAACATAGAAGGTACACATTCTTGATAGTAAATAGCAATCCGATTCTCCTCTCAAAATTTGAGATGCTTCACACATTAATTTGAGATTCCCCCTAATTTCTAGGGAATTGCAGTTTAGCATGCCAAGATGTCCCAAGATACTTATTAATATACTTACTAGTAGTCTGCACGAACTCCTGAGGTTTCGGATCGTACCCCGTCAGATGCGCGAGCCTATCCAAGAACCATGCCAGCCGTAGCACTAACGTGTTGTCTTCCTCATGCCCATAGGGACCATGGGTCTGCGGGCCATGGGCCTGGGGACCATGGGTCTCATGGCCGTGGCCGTAACCATGCTTATAGTCCAGGCTGTGAATCCCGTTCTCGTAGCTGCGGTCATTTTCGTGGTGTTCGTCGTGCTGAAAGATTTAATGGTAAGCTTTCTATCAATTGATGGCCAGATTTGGGTGAAAAGTAATCTGTTTACTAACTGTGTATAACAATTTTTTCTATGTGGCATTTGAAATTTGGTTTTGAAATTCCACATATACGCAGATGGCAACAAAGCAGTGGATGCGACTTGCGACTAGCACAGGACCGAGGAAAGATTAGTTTTTTTGTATGTATTTTACTCGATATCCTGTATCGTAGTGTCGTGAACCGATTTCCAATATTTTTTTAACTGGCGTGCATGGGTATTTTTACTTTTTGGATTACCTAATTAGCGCGAAGTTAAAAAACCTTAATTTCAGTCAGTTTTGTAACGGCAATTAAACACTAAATTTCGTGTTCATTTTACAAACAATAAGCCCATATTATAATATAAAAACGCCGATCGAGTTTAAATTCCTAACGATATTGTACTTAACTGTCGTTACAAAGCTGACTGAAATTAAGGTTTTTTAACTTCGTGCTAATTGGGTAACCCAAAAAGTAAAGATGACCGTACTACTAACAAATAAAACATGGAAGCCGCACGCCATACTAAATTGCCTTTCTAAAACGGTCCTGAATTTTAGTTGACATGTGTCACTCCCTCTTCAAAGCATCACGGTAATGAATTTCAATATCAACCTATAAAAAGTTTTAAAACTTAAACCGCCATTTAAAAATAGTTGTGATTGTTCCATCAAAGTTTTGATTGGCTAAATTTATTGTGCATTTGTCAAAGGTGTTGCGCCGACATATGCTCAGTGTTAAGGTGGAATGTCACGGTCAGCTAGGCACTACAACGCCAATAGATGGCGTTATAGTGCATAGGTGTCGCGAATTCTACGTATTTTTATATTTTATGTATGATAATAGAAATATTTTTAATAAGTAATATGTTTGCCGAAAATAAACTGCTGTTTCTAATGTGGCCAACTAAATTTCAGGTGAGGTATAATTTACAAAATAAGTTTATTTGAATAAATACGAAACGCTGCCGCGGCTGCGCAGTATGCACACACACATTCAAACCCTTATTCGTTTACGAAACCGATTGCTTATTTCGGAACTTGTATTGAACTTGGATTAGGCTAGTTGGATGACCGTCTGACGCACATTCATTAGGACCAAGGTTCAAATCTCGTAATTTCAATATATTTTTACTTTACATTACATGACTTTTTATTTTTTTTAATGATACTTTACCTATCATTACATTTTTTTCAGTAATAAATAAATAATCTGTGGCCTATCCCACAAAACTTTACAAGCGTATAATTCTACAAAACGGTATAAATTCCAAAACAAATAATTGTCAATTTTGTACATTTGTATGCTTGTAAAGTTTTGTGGTATTGGTCCCTGAACTACCAACCTTAGGTTTAATTTTGGTGACCTTATATATTTACTCACCAAAAACGTTTTCAGGTGATGCTACGGCATCCAGTTCCGGTATTTTTTGCATGGTCAATCTGAAATAGCCTATACTACTAAAAAAACGGGCCTGGATGAGTGGATGTCCTAACCTAATAGGTGTCCAATCAGATTGGGACGGAATCTATTCGATGACTTCAGTCAGATAAGTTTTAGATATTTCTAATCACTTTAATTATTAGATTCCTTCCCATTCTAATCACGTGCGGAATACATAGATAAAGAAAACATCAATTTATAAATTCAGTGTTTTATTTACACATTTTACGTTTTTCTGGTTTTATACATGGATATAGGAAGATTGCTTGACGTTGTGTGTGTTGCTTGGAAGTGAGCCGGACGCATCTACCTACACATATTGTGACACCTGCCCTGCAGTTGGCCCTGGATCTGAAATCAGAATACTCATCGTCAAAATGGTGTATGATGAATTGATGATTACTGGAATAAAAAATACATGTCAGCTTTGTCTAGTTAGGTGGTGGTGAACTTGACTGCGAAGTTAGGGAGGGAACCTGGGTTCAAAACAGGTTCAGTGAGTATCTACAAAATGGTTATATTTTTAAAAGTTCAAGGCCTGGAACTCATCATCCCTCGGGAAACTAACGTTTCCGGTATTTATGTAAAAATATATATTATTCTTATATTACTATTTATCTACATGTCAAGTTTCCTTATTCCAATCCGATGAGCAGTTATTGCGAAAACAATAAACATCGAAACATTTTTGTTATAATAATAGTAGAAATATATAATAAAAAAAACTGTTTGAATACTGGGAGGAAAGATATCCAGCAAGTCAGCCTCTACAGAGCTTACCTTTTGATTTCTCCGTAATATAGTATCATTTCTCCAAGGCTTCGCTTACAAGTTTTTTTCAGGCCCGAGTATCGGTGGTTTTTATAGCCTTTCCGGGACGTTTGTGGCTACATAATATACAAACGTATAATAAATCCTCATGTAAATCACTGCACACTATGCGATATTTCAAACAATCGTAAGCAATTTAGCGTAAATTCGGATTTATAGGTATAAACAAATGGTAAAACGATAAAGTACTGCCGGTGATTTAGAATCAGTGACGTTTGAATTTAGTGTTGCCTTGCCAAATAGGTTTTACATTCAGTTCCACGAGACTATCATTTAGTACGCACATCTATTATAAAAACATTAAATGTAAGAAGTCCATCCTGTAGTATAGGTATAAATGTAACTAGTATGTATAGGTATATTTTCTATAATAAAAGGTCTTTCGTTCGGCTTTTGCGTGGGGATATGGCCTATATGGCAACATTAGCAACGCTTGCGTTTGATATTGTTGAAAAATAAATAACATGCGAAATGCGTTAGGGCAGAGCGGCAACGTAGCATTCAGCCAACTGGCAACGTCGCTTTCCAACGCACACACCGAACGTACGATTGGTGTATGACACTGTCGTCGTTCACCCACATATTGACAAATCTTTACTAAAATAAAGTACTAATTTAAGCTATTATTCGACTCTTTATATTACAGAAACATAATTTGCCGCAAACAAATATAAAAATGATTGTCGATTTAAGTGATTTCATTGTAAAACTATGCTCCGTTTACCCATATTTGAATAAATACATTAGTATGAAAAACGAACCACCTTAAGAAAAGCGCTATATCCTGCCCATCTTGGCACAATTGAACAATTGTTCTTGGGGGCATTTTTGTGCTGGCGTTAGACGTCCATGTTATATATGGTCGTAGTGTCCGTATAACCCCTAGATGGTCCCGTTGGCACCAAGTCTGTTTTGTCTACTGCGTCAATAATATAATAATTACACTAATGCTCGATTTCAACTTCCTTTTATTAGAAAAATAGCGCTTATTCTCAGATAGTAAAGTCAAAATTCCACAGTAATTTGACACTAGTATCTAAGACCGAGAAGGAGATGCCGGGACGACCTGGACGCGTTCTATCCAAATTGGCGGGAGAAATGTGACGACCGGGCCGAATGGAGGAAGAGGGGAGGCCTTGGCCCAACAGTGGAACACTAAACCAGGCTGATAAAAAAAATCTAAGATTGAAGCATACTTCGAATAAAAGTTTGGTGAGATCGAGCCTAAATTGTTGGGACCTTTTGAACTATAGTTGGGTAGTTTTGCGGTGTTAAATCTTTTCTAAATTAACTTACACCTGTGACAATAAACTCCACAAACCTCGCTATATTTTTCCTCATACAACTTATCCTGCAGCTCGCTCGCCGCCCACACTGCAAGCTCAGCCAATCTCCTCACATGCTCGCTAGCCAAATCCGCCCTCATACAATCCCTGAACTCCTCACTCGCGTTAAAAATCGTGTAGTTCCGAGACATCGTCATAAAATCTGTGAAATTCGCCGTCATTTGCACAACCGAGGTAAGATTCGAAGCTGTCAAGTTGGTTGGTACTCCAAGACCGTAGGTGGAAAATGGGAGGAGGTATCCTAGGATCGCCGTTTGGACGAGATTGGGGTTGGTGGGATTAGTGATCGGGTTTGAGGGGTCGATTAGGAATCGCAGGAGGATGTCTGAGTCGTTTTGGTTGGCTCCTCGACGTAGTTGGACGATGTTCTGAAAATAAGGTGATCTTTTAGTATTAACCTTTTAATCTGATATGTCAGACAATAAATATCCATATCACCTTGCCGGAGTTATAAATAAGACAAAGGTCTTATTTGTTTTTTAACCGTTTCAGTGCGGATGACACGCCAGGCGTGTCATGAATGTTTTTAACGAATGGCGTATGACACGATAGGTGTGTCATTATATTCTGTGGCGTAAGGCACGCTTGGCGTTTCATGAAAAAAAATTTCACTGCCATAGATAAAAGTTTTTGAAAATGGAACACGCAACGAATTGGTTAATAATGTAACTGTGTTATTCAATCAAATGCAAGCTCTGATATGCATGCTGTGATTTTACACTGGACAGGCTCGATGAAAAATTCACGGCGGTCATAGGTTTAATAAAGTCGATTGCAATACAAATGTAAGTAACGAAGTACATTAAAATTCATTAATGAAAACAAGATTTTACGTTGGCGATTTCTACACCGTGTTTTTATTGATTTCCGTTAAATTAAAGGGAAGCTTATTTTGGTCAAAAATAATCAATTTCTCTAAGAAACTAGTGTCTTACTGTTATTGAGTTATTAAAAAAATAAGTTTAATGACTGAACAAGTGTACTGCAACCTTTATTACATCCTAATGTTACTTATTTTGACATGTGCCGTCAGCAGCCGTCAGTCACCTGGAATCTTATTCTTAAGGTTGTCTCATCTCACACTTGCCAACGTATGAAAACGTAAATTTTTTTTTTTACGAAATTAACAAAAGCCGATATACCAGGCAACTTCTATTAATGTCCCAAGTAACCTGTCCAATTTAGCGGAAATCAATAAAAACACGGTGTATAGTTTTCTAATTAGTGCGCTAGATGGCAGTCCAACGGGTTCCTGTTACGTACGACGGTCATGTTCTGCTGGCGACAGGTCTCCAGCCTCCGCAGGTAGTCCTCGATGGAGCGCCGGAGACCGTCCAGGTACGCGCTTCCGTTCTTCACAGCTTCGTGTACCTGCGAAGATATCAGGTAGAATTACTGGTGTCGATTAGCTGTAGCTGCTTATCATTAAGGCTGTTTGCTACCGTCCAAGTGTTATGGCTTGTCTATTAATCACGTCATACGATTTTGGCCTGTTTTAGACCCCCCCACCCCTCATCGTGATATTTTCCTCCCCCTAGCCAATATGACGTGTAATTTATTGCCAACTTAAGTAGTCTTTTAAATAACACTTGAATTTAGGTACGTACTTTTTTGCCAACTATGAGGTAAATGTTCGCGAAGTTTTAAAAAGTGTTTTATAAAAAAGTAAAGATTTATTTTTACTGGTTATAATGTTGTTCAGCAGATTCGAGAGTAACAAAAAATTACACGTGATTTGTCCGATGACCCCCTCTCCCCTATGGTGATAATTGGTGTTTTTTTCTTGTCCCCCCCCCCCTCCCCCTATACAGTATGACGTGATTAATGGACAAGCCCTTACACGGTGTCCTAGGCGATTCCCTTGCGAAAGCGATAAAATAAAACAACCGCCAGCTTATGTTTTGTGTAGCGAACGAATTTCGTAGAGTAAGAATAGAATGAGCATCCGCTTGTTTGATGTAAATCCACCTCAAGTACCTCAACACGTTCGACGCCGGTGACACAGCGTGTGTGACCAACAATATCTGATTCCTATGCCAGTGACACACATACGTGATCAGAGTAACCTTATTCTTATGCGGCTTATGCCACTAGCATAAATCAAGTTCCTCCTATGCCAGTGCCATAGAAATACGAACGTTTTTGACACAAGTGCTGTGTCACTAGCATAAGGGTACAATCTATTCAGTCACACATGCGTGTTAATGGCATAGGAGCTCTATCAGATAATTTCGATCGGCATAGTATTAGCACTTAGTGAAACAGTACTGGAGGCGAACGTGTTAAAGTGTCCTACGTGACCAACCCCGGTGCGGCGTACGGGCGACGCGACGCGACGCGATGCGAACGTGATCAGTTTGTTTCATATTTTTTATTTTATTTATTATCTACCCTTACAAGTATTTTTACAGGGCTACGCCTAAGCCAATAGTGTAAACATCTATCCTATCTGTCTATACTACAGGGTGCCCGTGAGGAAGAGGAAAAATTTGAATAGCATATTCCTGAGACTAAAAGAAGCAAAAAATGTTAAGTGAGTTTTAGTCAAATCTGCAAAAAAAAAATTTTTTTAATTATTTTTTTTGATGTTTTGAATGCCTCAATACACAAAAAAGAATTTTATTAATGAAACTATGGTAAAAAATGCACTTTCAAACGTTTTTTTTTTTAATTTGCTACTTAAAGACTTTTTGTTCATTTGATGTCTGTCACTTAAGTGTGACAAGACTAAGACAACATGGTAACAAAATCGTTTCCTAAAATGCGTTTATCATAGCGTAACGGGCTAAAACAGTTTTAGGAAAAAATCAGATTTTCTCTTAAAATAGACTTAATCCAGAAAACTTCATATTATGAAATTTTTAACTTCAAATTTGGTCAGAAATCCGCTGTTGATTTTTTTCCCCTTCCTCATGGGCACCGTGTATACATAACTATCACGTCTGTAACATTCAGAGAACAAGAGAACAAGTCAATGATTTCCGAAACAGTGTTGAGGGTGCGCAGTTGCGGAGTTTACTTGTTTAATAAAAAGAAACAATAAATCCTACAGTAGTAGGGATTTATTATCCGAGGGGCCTAACTGAATATTTAAGACAATATTTTAAAAAGTCACCACTGAATAATCGTAGATATAGTCAGAAAAAATAAAATTATTTTTAAAATTCATAACAATCAAACAGAAATTAAACAAATGGTGATTTTTTACTATAATGACCCGACAATTATTATACTCATCCAAAGAAAAAATTACGTCAGTGACTCAATGCTAACTATTTTTTTTACAGTTTTAACTGATTTACGTGCAGGCGCATTAATTCTACATTTTATTTTTTTAATGTACCTCTTGTCAATAATTAATTGTGGCACAATACCAAAAAAATCCCCTACGTATACTCTAAGCATTTCCTACAATTTTCGAAATGGTTATTGTTAAAATAAATCGGAGCGGCGCTGACGTCATAAATGCGCGGCCGGCCGCAGGGCAGCGGATAAACGTAGGTGGGGTAGGTACTATGTAGACAGGACGGTGCGTCAAATTACAGAAGGAATTTCGTAGGAAGGAAGTAGAAACGTCTTGAATAAAAATTAGTAGTAAAATAAATAGGTATTAAGCAGTTTTTGAACTGACGATTAAAAATGTAGGCACCTATACAACTTGTAACCTATTAGGGGCCTGTATTTAATTCCCGACGCAAAATGAGGTGTTACAATTATTCAAAAATGTATACAGGGTGTGGCCTGTAATAAGAGCAATAAATGAAAACATAGACCGTTTAACTAATCAGTAATTAACTCCAAATGGTTTTAATTAATTAAAAACAAAAATAAATTTTCTATATTTTTCTAACAAAGTTAATCGACCCAGCAATGTACTGCAGACATTATGTGTCCAGTCGAATATTTGACATTGACATTTAGGTACTATCGGTTTCGCGTATTATTGAATCTAAATGAATCAGTATTGCTTATTAAACATACCTATCTACTTATTGATTACTTTGTCACTTTTTTCAACATTACGTAACAGATCACAATCTCAATTATCAGGTGTGAACTGCGAAATAACTAAATTAGTAAAACGCCATAAAGTGACTTCAAAACAATTTATTAAGTAAACGGTTACAACAAAAATAGTGCACTAATCACATATCTCACCGGGTGAACTCTTAACCACTCAACTTGCACTTAAATTAATTGAATTTGTAGACATAGGCACGACTACGATGATGTCGACGATACGATCTGCTTTTTTATTTGACTCCACTCTGACACGACATAACACGTACTGAGAACAGGATCTTGTCGAAACTAAGTAAGAATTTCGCTGTTAATCTGGTTGGAAGTGAAAACCCACAGGTCACAGTCAGAACTGCATTTGGTATACGTTGCTTTGAGATGACAACAATAGTGCTTGGTTCTATTATCAACTCAGATAATATTCGTTGACAAGTCGTTTACACAATGATTGGCTTACTTTTCTTATTAATTATGTGCTTCGTGTGCATCGCAATTCGCAATTTTATAATTTATTTTATTATTTTTGGTAATGTTTTGATATAGCAACTTGACGTAAATTGTCATTATGTTGTAATAGTAGAGAAAGTGACTTCACATAAAAAAGTTCGCATTTACAACTGCATGGTCTATGTCTTCGAATGCAAAGATACCACTACTAAATTGTGCACTAAAGAGTAAAACAAAAACGGTCTTCGTGAGATGACTCCTGTCAGAATTGTGTCCCTTTCTATTGAAATGACCATGGCCAAACAAAACACGGGACAAATGGCTTATAAAACGATTGTGTAAGTATCCGGGGGCTTAGCATATCTTGTGTGTGACTGAAACACTCGGCTTTCTCGTGGCTACCCGTCCCTATTGGACTATATTGATTAAAAAGAGACGAAAAAAGAAAAGGACAGGCCGAGAGTGATGTTGTCATTGTCAAACAGAAGGTACAGTCGCGAACCGGGATTGTTGAGTCACTTGTTACAGTTCGTAAATTAGTCGGTACACAGTACTGATCGGGATCGATTCGTTATTAACGACTTTTGCCGAAATCTGTTCACCAATGACGTAGACGTTACTATGGTTAAATAATAACAAAACTCAGTTAGCCAATGGCCGAGTCCGCGAATTCCACGGATGCTGTCGATGCTGATGTTGCTGTGGTTACATTACAACAAAGCTTGATTCGTTATCAACGACTTTTGCCGAACTATGTTCAACAACGATGCGGACGTTGCTATGGTTACATTATAACAAAACCCGGGTGGCCAATGACCGATCCCGCGAGTTACACGGATGCTGACGTCGCTATGGCTACTTCATAACAAAGCTTGATTAACCAATGACCGATCACGGTTTTACCGGAAACTGATGTTTTTATGGTTACCTTATAACTGTCCTGTCTTAGGTAAAGCAAAGGGACTGCTATAAATATGCCATGTGCGGCTTAGCAAATCTTGTGTTAGACAGCAACTGGCAGATACCCACCTCTTTTCGATTGTAATGATTAAAAAGTTTTCTACCATTTCTTCCAGTCTAAAAGATTGTTTTAGGTATCCGACAAGACGTTAGACAAGGACACCCTAGCAGCAGTAAACTTCTCGCCAGGACCGTTCCTAGCTTATAAAGAAATATCTACTCTAGGACCTAGTGTTGAAATAAGTCTCGTTTTTGCTAAATTATGTTTTTTGGTGCACAATCTAGTAGGTATAACATATTTGTTGGAATTCAAATAAAAATCAAAACCTCTACAGTACAAAACAGTCGTTGGTGGGTCTAGCACATCTTGTGTTTGATAGTCACTCACGGCCTTCTCGCGGCTTTTTTAATCAATACAATCAAAACGAGACGAGTAGCCGCGACAATTTCGCGAGCGGCAATCAAACCCAAGATGTGCTAGGTTCGCTGTATTTTTCGAGGTGTCATTGTAAACTTCCGATGATAAAGTAAAAACCTCTTTGTTGCTAGGGCATCTTTTTGGAGAATTTTAAAACAAACTTGTCAAAATAAACGTGTTCTCACGCGATTAGTTGTTCTTTATACCTGGGCTTAAGAACTAGTTTCGATTGAGTAGATTATGAAACTTCGCCTCGGTACCAAGAAACCACCTTGTACCAAGACATCTAACGATCGTTAACGACAATTTAACGATGGTTAAATACTGTTACGTTCGTGGGGTGGGTTTTCTATAGAAAATGTATAAACAAGCCACTCATTAAAACTGACACTTTAATTACTAGTTAAAATAACAAACACCAAACTAAAACACTGATCACACACTTAACACGTCACACTGATTGATTCACTCTCAAACTCGCCGTTAGAATCGCAGTTTTCGCTCTTGATGTTATCTCTTCGCTGTCTCCATTGAAACTACTCCTTCGGCCGGGTCATACTGGGCTTTTATACAAGCCACTCGAATCTACAAAGTACGAGATAATTCGATTCTAGAAAGTTCCCGAGTCAGGTCGGTCGGTAGGGCCCGTGCGCGAACATTCTAGGGTATCGCTGTCTCTTTCTACAGGTTTCTCTTTCACACCCGTCGAGAATGTTCTCTCTATAGCTGTCTCGTTCACATCCTTCCAGAACATTCTCTCGTGCTGTCTCTATCTAATAGTGCTTTCTCTTTCACTCCTATGGGAAATTTAGCTATATACCGATTTGTACTTGAGAGGCCCGAAAGGGGTCCTGAAAACGCCTGAAAACGGGTTTTCAGGTTATTGTGCCATCGGATAGAGGGTATCCTGAAACGGCCTGAAAACATGTTTCAGGCGCCTGAAAACGACGGTATCTGGGGTGAATTTTTGATTTTGTAGTATGTGAAAGAGGACCTTCTGAAACGGCCTGAAAACGCATTTCAGCCTGCTGAAAACGCTTCTAACGTGTCTAAAATCATATTTGTAGTTTTTATCATGCCACCGGCGTAACACTACCCCCTCCTAAGACATGCTCGTCCCGAGCATCATTATTTCCGTGGTATTTGGCGAGCCGGTCAACGTGAACTATCTTGCATGGGCTTCGTAAATTCCTCCGTATCCGATACGTAACGTCATTGATCTTCGTAACCACTCTGTACGGCCCGTCCCAATTCGGGGACAGTTTCGGAGACTTTCCTTTCTTTCTCATAGGGTTATGTAGCCACACCAATGAGCCTTCCTCGTACCCAATTTGGTTGGACTTCCTGTCATACCTGGTCTTCATCCTCGTGCTAGCTTGAAGCCCGTGCTCGCGAACTAGACTATAAACGTCATCCATCCGGTCTCTTAGATCGCACACATACTCTGTTATAGACCTCGGAGCATCTGGTGGTCGTCCTGTTAAGAGGTCAGCAGGTAAACGAAGCTCTCTTCCGAAATTGGCATATGCGGGAGTAACTGCAGTGCTTTCATGGGTGGCGGACCTGTATGACATCAAAAAGAGAGGGATATGCCGGTCCCAATCTTTTTGGTGACTTTCGACTACCTTGGCAAGATGTCTCTCCAGGGTCTGATTGAATCTCTCAACCATTCCATCGGACTGAGGATGATATGACGTAGTTCTTGTCTTATGCAATCCCATGATTCGACAGGTCTCTTGGAATACCGCAGATTCAAAGTTCCTGCCTTGATCGCTGTGTATCTCCAGGGGTACTCCAAAACGGCAAATTACTTCATTGACTAACTTTTCCGCTATTGTGACTGATTCCTGATTGGGAATAGCAAACACTTCAGGCCACTTGGTGAAATAGTCCATTACAACAAGAATGTACTTATTTCCAGAGTCTGATGTAGGGAACGGGCCTGCGACATCTAACGCAATCCTTTCCCAAGGTGCTCCAACATTGTAGATCTTGAGCGCCCCTCTGCTTCGGGTATGCGGTCCTTTAACTGATGCACAGCTTACACACTTTCTACACCAATCATCGACATCCTCGCGGCAGTGGATCCAATAATATCGTTGTCGAATTTTCATTAAAGTCCTTTTAACTCCAAGGTGTCCACCAGAAGTACCGTTGTGGTAGCTTTCTAAAACGTCTTTCACTCTTTTCCTTGGGACAACAACTTGTAGGTGGACATCTTTCCCATTCGATGACTCCCATTTCCTGCATAATACGCCATTATGCATGACCAAACTATCCCATTGCGCCCAGTAGCTTTTTGTAACTGTCCCCATCGGAGCTACTTCACACCATTTTGGTTTAGGTACTCCTGCATTAACCCAGTCAAAAATGGGCTTTATGTCGGGATCTTCTTTTTGTGCACGTTGCATGGGTTCATCGCTCCATTCCTCACTAACTGTATCTGTTCGCAACATCCTCAAGCAATCCTTGCCCTCTTGTCTAAGACAATGCTTGCAGTCATCTAGGCAAGGCCTCCGAGAGAGGGCGTCAGCATTTCCATGCGATTTCCCACTTCGGTGTTCGATTACAAAGTCATATTCCTGAAGCTGTTCGATCCAACGTGCTACCTGTCCCTCAGGGTTTTTAAACTCCAGCAGCCACTTCAAGGCAGCATGATCAGTTCTTATCCGAAACTTCCGCCCCAACAGGTATTTGCTGAAATGCTGTAACGTCTTAACAACGGCCAGCAGTTCCCGCCGAGTGACGCAATAATTTCTCTCTGGCTTTGATAATGATTTGCTAAAGTAAGCAATTACCACCTCATTATCTCCCTTCTTTTGTGACAATACTCCTCCAATACCTGTATTACTGGCATCAGTATCCACAATAAAGTCCGCTTCCGGATCTGGATATCCTAGTATTGGCGTTTCGCAAAGTCTTTGTTTGAGGTTGTTGAAACTTTCTGTACATCTCTGAGTCCAGTCGAACTGTCGCTTTTCTTCCGTTAGTTCGTGCAATGGCTTTGCTATATCCGAAAAGTTCTTCACAAATCTCCTGTAGTATGAGCAAAGTCCTAAGAAAGCACGTACAGCAGTTTTGTCCCTTGGTATGGGCCAATCCTTTACAGCGCTGATCTTTTCAGGATCTGTCTGGATGCCGTCCTTGGAAATCACATGTCCCAAATAATTGACTTTCTGTTTGAAGAGCGAACATTTCTTTGGACTTAGTTTTAGATATGCCTCTCGTAGCTTAGACAATACTTGCTCCAGTTTATTAAGGTGGTCATCGAAGTTTTTACCAATGATGATAATGTCATCCAAATAAACCAAGCAAGTGTCTCCTAGTAGACTAGCTAATATTTGTTCCATTAACCTCTCGAATGTTGCCGGTGCGTTGCACAAACCAAAAGGCATAACATTGAACTGCCAGAGTCCTTTACCAGTTGAAAAAGCAGTTTTCTCTTTATCCTTATCCTTGATTTCGACCTGCCAGTACCCACTCTTTAAATCCAACGTTGAAAACCATTTCATTCCATTTAAAGTGTCTAGAGTGTCGTCGATTCGAGGCAATGGATAGCTGTCTTTCTTAGTCGCATCATTCAGTCGGCGGTAATCGACACAGAATCTCATAGTGCCGTCCTTCTTCTTCACCAAAACCACGGGGGAACACCAAGGGCTTGTCGAAGGTTCAATGATGCCGCCCCGTCTCATCTCCTCGATCATTTCTTCAACTTCCTTTTCTCGTGCCACTGGAACTCGTCGAGGTCGCTGCCGAATGGGCATCACTTCACCAGTGTCGATTTCATGCTGGACTACGCCAGTTCTTCCAATATCGCTGTCATGCGCAGAGAATACATTGCTATACCGCAACAATAACTGACGTGCTTTGACCAGCTCTTCCTGAGTGAGATCATTTCTTGATTCGCCCAACAACCCTTCTATGTCCGTGGAAAGCAAGGAATCTTCAGATTCCTTATCCTTGGTAGGAGCCTGACAGCTTTGTATCCAAGAGAGTTCCTCACATTTTCCAACCAAAGTACCTTTGTTAAGGACACACTTGGTATCATTGAGGTTGAGAACTCTCACAAATGCTGCAGGTGAAGTTGTAACCACCGTACGAGCTGCCATCCATGGTTTACCGTTGGATACTTTTTCTACAACTACACATCGACGACCTCCCTGACTTGATGTTCCTGGTAAACGCACTGGGACTAGAACCTGTGCCTTTGGTAGGAGAACAGTTCTTCTAGAGCAGTAAACATTCCCACTAATTCCTCCTTCCATAGGAACCTCATCAAATCTAGTTTTCAGGACTCCAACTTCCATGTCAATTTTATAACCATGGCACCTCATAAAATCTAGTCCAATAATACAGTCGTCAATTATGTCGGCAACAATCACTTTATGCCGATAAATGTGCTTGCCGATTCTTAAATCCACTCCTGTCTCCCCCTTGATGGGAATATGCTGGCCAGTGGCTGTAAGCAGCTGTAGATGCTTCGGTTGGACGACTACATGACCTCGAGTCAGGTGTTTCAGAAGCCAAGAATTAATCACCGTCCGAGAAGCTCCGGTGTCGATAGTAAGGTTACATGGTATTCCACCAATTTCTCCCTTGACAACCAGACTATTCCCGTCGTTGACTTGTGAGATCACTACTGGGACATTTCGACCTCCAGCCAGCACTCGTCCCTTAGTCCTGGCTCTTACTCGTTTCCCTGCTGCGGCTCTGGTAGTACAGAGCCCTTATTCCTGGTCACAGGGGATTCATCTCGTTCTCTCCTGCTGCTTCTTTTCGGGCAACTAGTTTGTATATGGCCACGTTCTCCACAATGGTAACATCGTGGCCCAAACTCCCGACGAGGTGTAATCGGCTCCCTTGCAGATACCTCACGTAGCTTATACGATCTTGATGGATCTTGGCGTACAGCTTCAACTTCTAGGGCATGAGCTACGGCATCCTTAAGGCTTTCGTGGTGCCCTAGTCGTACTGCCGCCCTTACTTCCAAATCCCGGATCCCATCAACAAATGCCTGCACCAGCATGGTTTTTACTAAAGAGTCAGCTGAACGTTGGTATGCCTTTCTGACCAGCTTTTCAATTTCCAGGGCCCATTGTTGCAATGTCTCATTACGTCCCTGCGTTCTGTCTTTCAGCTGAGCTCGATAGACATGTTCTAGATGACTGTCTCCGTAACGGGCTTCTAATGCTTCTAGAAGCCGGTCATAAGTTTGTTCTTTTCCAAGAGCTTCTAGAATTGTAAGAGCCTCGTCACGAAGTGCCAGCGTCAGAGCCGTCATCGCTTGCTCCTTGCTCCAACCGTTTGCTTTGGACACGGACTCAAACTGTAGCTTGTACGCCGCCCACGAAGATGTACCATCAAAAGGAGGTGCCTTAAATTTTCCACCTCCCGGCACAGATATCTCGGGTGATATGCCGGTGGTTCTGATGCCACTAGCTACTTTTAATTCAAGTTTCTGGAAGCGACGCTCGACCGCTTCCTCTACAACATGAATCTTGTTCTCCATGTCACTGAGCTTCCCCTGGACTTCGTACATTTCTTGCTTCCATTCAGTAGCGGCCTTGTGCAATTCTTGAAGAATCAATTTCGACTGATCTTCTTGTTTACGCGACTGTTCTTCTTGTTTCCGCGACTGCTCCTTCAGGAGAATCAGAATAGTTCCGAGGTCTGCGTCTTGAGTATTCTTAGCCTGCAAACCAGACGGACCGGGCTTGGATGCAGTATCCTCACATGCTGGAGGCTCTTCACGTACTGCAATATCCTCCTGTGCTGCAGGTTCCTCACGTGCAGTTTGGCTCCGGGTCACAACTCCTTTTGGCTCGGTCTCGTTGTCACGTGGCGTTATACCCATTTTCTATCCCGCTTCTGACACCAAATGTTACGTTCGTGGGGTGGGTTTTCTATAGAAAATGTATAAACAAGCCACTGATTAAAACTGACACTTTAATTACTAGTTAAAATAACAAACACCAAACTAAAACACTGATCACACACTTAACACGTCACACTGATTCACTCTCAAACTCGCCGTTAGAATCGCAGTTTTCGCTCTTGATGTTATCTCTTCGCTGTCTCCATTGAAACTACTCCTTCGGCCGGGTCATACTGGGCTTTTATACAAGCCACTCGAATCTACAAAGTACGAGATAATTCGATTCTAGAAAGTTCCCGAGTCAGGTCGGTCGGTAGGGCCCGTGCGCGAACATTCTAGGGTATCGCTGTCTCTTTCTACAGGTTTCTCTTTCACACCCGTCGAGAATGTTCTCTCTATAGCTGTCTCGTTCACATCCTTCCAGAACATTCTCTCGTGCTGTCTCTATCTAATAGTGCTTTCTCTTTCACTCCTATGGGAAATTTAGCTATATACCGATTTGTACTTGAGAGGCCCGAAAGGGGTCCTGAAAACGCCTGAAAACGGGTTTTCAGGTTATTGTGCCATCGGATAGAGGGTATCCTGAAACGGCCTGAAAACATGTTTCAGGCGCCTGAAAACGACGGTATCTGGGGTGAATTTTTGATTTTGTAGTATGTGAAAGAGGACCTTCTGAAACGGCCTGAAAACGCATTTCAGCCTGCTGAAAACGCTTCTAACGTGTCTAAAATCATATTTGTAGTTTTTATCATGCCACCGGCGTAACAATACATTGATTATGTATTGCAACTTTGAAGTGCTATATCTCAGAGTTGGTTAACTTTGAAGCATTATGATAAGGTCTAGGTAATTGCGTATAGTCCAAAGATTCATCGCTTAAATTTAAAGCTCCTATTATTGGCCACACCCTGTATATATAACTATACCTCTCTCTTTCACGCACAGCGCACGGCATCGCCGCACACGTATCGTAGGCACATGCGCGGGAAGGCGGGATTTAAAAAATATTCGTTTTAAGATTATAGCTGTTAATGTCGATTGCTCGTAAAGCACTTAATATATTTCAAATATTTTATTTTTATTTTACGTGTTAATAAACATTATATTTCACAACTTCATTCTTTGCGATTTAAGGTTTACATATTGTAGTAGCGCCCCACGCATCAGCCTTGCACGGTGTTTAAAGGTTTTTTTTTTTTTTTATGTTAGCAACACTAAAAACATTCCCACTTTCTTTCACCCCCTCTATCGGGGTTCCATAGTCGGCTCACTGACTGCCTCGTTCGAATCATTCAACGTTTCCGTGCTCAAGCCTTCGCACGTTAAGCAACACGCCGAATTTTCTTCAACGCCGAGTTATCTTCAACGCCGAGTTATCTTCAACGCCGAGTTTTTACAACGCAGAGTTTCTGCAACGCTGATACGTTACTGCTAACAGGGCAGATACTGGCATGCTTAAGTCTTTAACGTCGAGTTTTCTGCAACGCAGAATATTTACAATGCTGATACGTTACTGCTAACAGGGCAGATACTGTCATGCTTAAAGTCTTCAACGTCGAGTTTTCTGCAACGCAGAATATTTACAATGCTGATACGTTACTGCTAACAGGGCAGATACTGTCATGCTTAAAGTCTCCAACGTCGAGTTTTCTGCAACGCAGAATATTTACAATGCTGATACGTTACTGCTAACAGGGCAGATACTGTCATGCTTAAAGTCTTCAACGTCGAGTTTTCTGCAACGCAGAATATTTACAATGCTGATACGTTACTGCTAACAGGGCAGATACTGTCATGCTTAAAGTCTTCAACGTCGGGTTTTCTGCAACGCAGAATATTTACAACGCTGATACGTTACTGCTAACAGGGCAGATACTGTCATGCTTAAAGGGTAACAAGTAGCCAAAAGGTACTGTTACGCCAAGCTAGCTAACAATAGCTAACGCCGAATATATGCAACGCCGAGTTTTCTTCACCGCCGAGTTTTCTTCAACGTCGAGTTTTCTTCAACGTCGAGTTTTCTTCAACGTCGAGTTTCTGCAACGCCGAGTTTCTGCAACGCAGAATATTTACAACGCTGATACGTTACTGCTAACAGGGCAGATACTGTCATGCATAAAGGGTAACAAGTAGCCCAAAGGTACTGTTACGCCAAGCTAGCTAACAATAGCTTCCTATAGTCACCACATAATTATGGGTGATTTTAACACTTGTCTCCTTAAAAGCGATTTTCGCTCTAGTTCTCTAAAATCACTCGCTGATGCTTGCAACATTTTTATACTTCCATCGGGCCCAACACACTTTTTTCCAAATTGTTCTCCATCACTTCTTGATCTCACTCTTGTCTCTTCAACTAGTCACGTTGCGAAATATAATCAATACTCTGCAGATGGCTTTTCATATCATCATTTATTACTTTTATCCTATAAGATTCGTCCCCCTAAAGTAAAGCCAAAAATTCTGTTACAGCGCAATTTTAGTCGGATGAATGTTGAAAAACTTAGAACGGATGCCCTGGGGTTAGATTGGAGCAGAGTTTCTGATGCTGATTCCGTCGATGAGAAAATATCTATGTTTAACTCCACCTTGTCTGATCTCTACGATATCCATGCTCCAGTTCGCCCAATTAGAGTCAAACATCTTCCTGCCCCCTGGCTCACTGAGGATATCAAGACACTTATTAATAAGAAAAATGTTGCTAAAGCCAAATACAAATATAACTCCACTGATAAAAATAAAGAAAAATATCACGCCCTGCGAAATCGGTGTAGCACAATTTGTCGTGACGCCCAAAGGCGACACATTCACGCGGCTGTGGAAAATGGCGAGCCTTCTAAAGTATGGAAGTTTCTCAAGTCTTTAGGAGTTGGGAAAGTCCCACAGAATCCAGTTACCAGTGACGTTGATTACGACCACCTTAATCAATATTTCTCTTCTTCCTCTACTTTTACGGGGGCAGTTAAGGCTGCCACTCTGAAGTCTCTTTCTGATATCCCAACTCCTGACTTTCCTCCCTTTTCTTTTACTCAATTCACTGACAGTGATGTTAAGAAGAGCGTATTATCAATTACGTCCAATGCAGTAGGTGTCGACAGCGTTAGTCGTAAAATGGTCCTCCCACTCATAGATCTCCTTGTTCCTATTATTACCAGTATTCTAAACTATTCCATTTCGTCTAACGTATTCCCTACGCTGTGGAAAGACGCAGATATAATTCCCCTTCCAAAAAAGTGTAATCCCTCTTCTTTTTCTGACTATCGTCCAATTTCCATACTTCCTTTTCTTTCTAAAGTCCTTGAGCGCCTCATCCACCAGCAACTGACATCCTTTTTGAATATAAACAACCTAATGAATCCTTTTCAGTCTGGTTTCAGAAAAGGTCATAGTACGACTACCGCTCTCGTGAAAATCACTGATGACATACGATCTGGCATGGATAACAGGAAAGTTACCGTACTTTCTTTGTTAGATTTCAGCAATGCCTTTAACACAGTTGATTTTGAAATTCTGATTGGTATACTGCGCTCTATTAACATATCTCCTGCGGTGATTGATTGGTTTCGTAGTTACTTAGAGGGTCGTCGGCAACGCATTAAGGTAGATTCTGTTCATTCTTCTTGGTGTAGCACACTGGCCGGCGTCCCGCAAGGCGGTGTGTTATCTCCTCTTCTCTTTTCTATTTTTATTAATACGATCACAAAAAACATTTTCTCATCATATCACCTTTATGCCGACGATCTCCAAATTTACTCGCAAAGTAGCCTCAGTGATTTACCTCTGGCCATTCGCTGTTTGAACACTGACCTCGATCGCATTTCTCTCAGATGAGTGAGGTCAGCAGGAAGGTGTTTGCGTCGATGGGTGCTCTTCGTAGACTGCGTAATTTCTTGCCTATATCCACTAAAATTGCGCTAACTGAATCTCTCCTTCTTCCGCTATTGGATTATGCCGACATTAGCTATCTTGACGTATCTGAGGACCAGCTAAATAAACTTGAGCGCCTTCAAAATCTTTGTATCAGGTTCATATTTGGCTTGCGCAAGTATGACCATGTCTCTCAATTTCGTAATCAGCTCAAGTGGCTTCCTATTCGCCAGCGTCGTGATTCTCATGTTCTGTCCCTTTTATACAGTGTTCTATTTATCCCTGCCACTCCCTCATATCTCAAAGAGCGTTTTAGTCGCCTTTCTTCCATAAGATCTTCTCAAAACCACATTCTTGCACCCCCACCATCTTCTACAAAATTTTACAATAGTTCTTTTACTTTCCGAGCCGTTCGGTTGTGGAATGCTTTGCCGGTAGAAATAAGATGTGCCAAATCTCTCTATATTTTTAAGAACCTATTGAAACAATACTATTTGTCACTACCTTAGATTGCCTTAGATTTAATGTATGTATGTATGTATATGTATTGTATCGTATTTGAATAAGTATCTATGTATTATATATTATGTATATATTAAATTAGTACTTAAGGTGTGTGATCTATTTTCTTGCTAGAGTTATGCACTACCAATTTCTTAGCTTCTTTTTATGTATTTCCCGCTACCCTAAGGTTGTCTGGAAGAGATCGCTTTTTAGCGATAAGACCGCCTGTTGATACCTACCTTGTAGATCAATAATTAATTTTGGCTTTGTATTACTTTGTCTTTGTGGTGCAATAAAGAGTATTTATTATTATTATTATATTTTCCCCTCACTAGCTCGTAAAGCGCTCGTTTATCCTTTAATACGAGCGGGTAAAAACGCTTTTTACACACTTGTGAATAAAATAATTTGACATTTCTCTAATTCCTATAGCCCCCTACTGCCTAGTATAAGTGGATCTGTATGACCGTAGTAAACATGCGCAATCGGAGCTCACATGTTAAATTGGTCGTTTCTCATGTGACTTTGTAAGCCATTGGCAATATTTAAATTCCATAAGTAACTCTATTCTACGATACGTTTCGACATTGGGTTTTCAATAGTTTCTTTAAGTTAATTTACATTTGGATGAGATTTGTAATCATATTTCCTCGCGATAGTGAGGGGAAAAAAGTTGTATTACACTTGGCGGCAAAGTTTGTTCAACTCTCGTGCCTTGAGACCTTCGCAATGCTCAAGATTCCAGTTTTTGAACCACTCGCTACGCTCGTGGCTCAATTTTGGAATCTTTCGCTAGCTCAGGTCTCAATATTGGCACGACAGTTAAACAACAACTTTGCCCCCTTGTATAATAAATAACTATTGTACCTCTCTTTGATCACGGGCCTATAAATCCCGGTCTTTTGATAGGCTTGCGCGGGGATACAGATCCAACACGTAGAGGCCCTTTGGAGAAATTTGCTGTGTTTTACACCTGCTGCAACCCATTCACGGGCACAAAAATAGATATCCGTGAACCGGTCCCAGCAGGCATATAGAGGCTATTGGAGATTATATGGAAAAGACCAGTGGGTTATGGTGATGAAGGTTGGATGGATAAGAGATGGAACTATAGAAAAGAGGTCCGGACACCTGCCATAACAATGATTTTTCTTTGTTATCGAGGCAGGCGGTGACTCGCCGCCGACTAGATGGGCCCCCGTAAATGCCGTCACAAGAGACAGCCAGGGGCAACACCGGTGTAGGCGGCTCAGGAGTGTAGAGAGGTGTACACCGCTTTCTGCGCAGTGGCTTGACAGCCGCTGCACCAACTCGCGACTTACGCAAATTTACACTTCCACCCCTGGAGCATATAGCTCTGACGACTCCTCTCTGGACGGCCAGTTAAGGCAAGCCAGAGCTGAGAGTCCTACGGGTCCCCTTGGGGTTCCACTCCGACCGACGAAGACACGCCGGAGGCGGGGACCCTGACCGACTCTCGGGAGCACTCGGGTCCGTGGGGTCGTTACTCCCCAACAGCTCGCCACAAGCTGCCCTGCAAGCTTATTATTATTATTATTAATAGCTAACGCCGAATATATGCAACGCCACCGAGTTTTCTTCAACGTCGAGTTTCTAACAACGTCGACGCCAAGCTAGCTAACAATAGCTGATGCTGAATTTCTACAACGCAAGGCCGAGTTTCTGCAACGCAGAGTTTTCTGCAACGCTGATACGTTACTGCCAAACCGGGCAGATACTGTCATGCTACTCATGTTTTAAGACTAAACCAGTAACCATACAAAGGTACTGTTACAGCAAGCTAGCTAACAATAGCTGACGCTGAATTTCTACAACGCAGTTTTCTACAACGCAAGGCCCAGTTTCGGCAACGCAGAGTTTCTGCAACACTGATGCGTTACTGCCAAATCGGGCAGATACTGTCCGAATATGTAGCTACCGCTGAATTTCAGCAAGGTCCAGTTTCTACAACGCTGATGAAATGAAATGAAAAATGTCTATTTGATGCTAAAAATAGAAACAAAAGGAAAACTTAATCGTATGCGTAGTGCCAAATGGGGCTGTTACTGTCACGTTTAAAGGGTAACCATACAAAGGTACTGTTACGCCAAACTAGCTAACAATTTAGCTATGTACGCCTGTATTTCCAATTTTGGGATCATCACACGAGCACCATCAGCACAGCCCAGCCCCGATTCTGTACGCACGACATCTTCTCAACCTGGCACGTCAACCGGTCATCGGCACCAGAATGTACCCACTGAATGCACACCGTTCTCGCTCGAGGAAATAAAATTGGACGAGGAAATCGTCAATTGACTGGACAAACTAGCTGAAGGTCATATATGGCCAATTGCCACCTTCTAGTCATACCCCTTCTAAAACCTATAAGCGACGCATGTCGTGTTCTATGCGATTCTCATTTTACACAGACAAAAACGAGAAGGAATTTTGGCATTTCTGCAATAAATGCAAATTTAAAGGATAAGTTACTGTAAATAATGCAGAGCGAGACAAATTTTTGTTCTAAAGCTAAAGCGAAGACCGTTAGTACATTTAAAAGAAAGATACACATTAACTGTATAATTTATTTAATAAAGAAAATTTCATCATGAAGAATAGACACCGCCGTCAGAGAGGTCATGTAAACTACAACACTCTGCATCGGAACACGACATATCCCTCGCCGGATGCAGGGCGCCATCGTGCCGCAGCGCTGCCCGCGCCGGCGCCGTCGCCCGCCGCCAGCTACAGCGTCTGCTACCGCAGGGGCCGCGAGCGCGTGCGCACGCCTCGCATATACGAGCAGAAACAATAACACACGAGGTACAATACACTGGACGTCTGCTGCACTCCTCTCGCTCCTGGTCAGAAATCAGGGTCCTGGTCAACTAGTGATCCCGTTATTTTGTCATGGAGGGTCAAGAGATGTCTATTTTATCATTATAACCTCCTATTTCTACCTAATAATCTAAATATGAACAAGAATAAAATATTTTAAAATAAAAATAAAACCGCCTTCAAAAATTCGCCCGAACTAAAAAGTAAAAAATAATTTTATTTCCTACTTCTTAGGATTTCCTACCCAAACCTTTAAACCTAGGTATCCTACAGGTATCCTACAGATTTCTTAGAAGTCGGTGCCAAGCCAAATACGTTCATAGGTATATACTCGTATTAGATAGAGCTTTGTAACTTACTGTCAGTCCGATTATGTTGTTATCAACAGAATGATCTACCTCAGTCATTTTGATTAAAGCATAACCGGTGTGACAGTAAGTTCTATGACTTGACTATAGACAAAAATCTATCAAATACGGTCATATACTCGCGAAGTGAACATATTTGGCTCGGCACCGACTTCTAAGAAATCTGTAGGATACCTGTAGGATACCTAGGTTTAAAGGTTTGGGTAGGAAATCCTAAGAAGTAGGAAATAAAATTATTTTTTACTTTTTAGTTCGGGCGAATTTTTGAAGGCGGTTTTATTTTTATTTTAAAATATTTTATTTTACGCTTTTTAGTAGTGTAAAATCGTTATTTAGTATGCACTGCACTGTAATAGGCCAGAAAACCTGAACTGGATAACTTAAATATTCAAAGAATTATCCCATTATCGAGGAGATATACAGTGTATCATCAGTAGGTATGAATAATTTCAAAGATTATAGGTAACAGCCTTAGCATGCCTATATTATTTAAAGAATCACTAACCGCTAACCAACATGTCATAACTACTAAGCAAAAACTTGAATAGATCTCGAAAATGTATGACAGTTGTTACATTCAAAGAATTACTTAATCGTTAAGGAGTTATACCTTTCGTCATCAGCTCACCAATATGAGACTATGACCACCTAAAGGCAAATACTCAAATAGCTTCCAAAATATATGAACTATGTTATATTTAAAGAATTATCCCCCAACTCCTAATCTCTAAGGAGTTGTACCTTCCATCATCAGCTCACCGACATGAAAGGATGACCACCTAAACGCAAATACTCGAATAGCTTCCAAAATACATGAAATATGTTATATTTAAAGAATTGTCCCCCAACTCCTAATCTCTAAGGAGTTGTACCTTTCATCATCAGCTCACCAACATGAAAGGATGACCACCTAAAGGCAAATATTCAAATAGCTTCCAAGCCTTAGCATGCCTATATTATTTAAAGAATCACTAACCGCTAACCAACATGTCATAACTACTAAGCAAAAACTTGAATAGATCTCAAAAATGTATGACAGTTGTTACATTCAAAGAATTACTTAATCGTTAAGGAGTTATACCTTTCGTCATCAGCTCACCAACATGAGACTATGACCACCTAAAGGCAAATACTCAAATAGCTTCCAAAATATATGAACTATGTTATATTTAAAGAATTATCCCCCAACTCCTAATCTCTAAGGAGTTGTACCTTCCATCATCAGCTCACCGACACGAAAGGATGACCACCTAAACGCAAATACGCGAATAGCTTCCAAAATACATGAAATATGTTATACTTAAAAAATTATCCCCCAACTCCTAATTGCTAAGGAGTTGTACCTTCCATCATCAGATCACCAACTTAAAATGTTCATGACTAGACGCAAATACTTGATTAGTCTTCGAAAAGAAATGAAAAATGTCATGTGTGCCTACAACATTTGAAGAGTTCCCTCGATTTCTCCAGAATCCCATCATCAGATCAGAATTCGGTGACAATGGGACCAACTAGAAGGTATACCCTTTCAAACAAAAAAAAAATTTTTCAAATCGGTTCACGCGTCTTCGAGTAATCGGGGAACATACATAAAAAAAAAAAAAGATTTCGACGAATTGTTAACCTCCTCCTTTTTGAAGTCGGTTAAAAACTTGATTACAAAATGTCTATTAATAAACTGTTAACAATTTCATTGCGGACGAGTGCTACGCGCTACGCTCATAGCCGATCCCGTGATTTTTTCCGCTTTTTAGCAAAAATTGACCTCCCACAGAGAACTCCCCTCGAGAGTTCCCCGCGCTCAAAGTGTTAAATCAACGCCATCACACCAACAAATTCCTTGCTGGATCTTCTGTTACACGTATTTAATACTTACTAAAATATGCTAACAGATGACGTGACATTGTACCCTTACTGTTAATAATATTGATATATTAAATTTAAAATGTATGAATACATTTGTAAAAACCACCACATTTTCAAATGGAAGATTACCACACAGTTTCAAAATTAATAAAAAATAATTGTTACATGTGTCTCCAATAGACTTATAAGATGCGTATTATTTAATACCCATTTACGAACCACACGGAAAATATTATCTCCAATTTATGTTGGATATTTTATATGAATTTAATTGTTTAGCGATGGTTTAATCATGATCACCGTACATATTTACAAGGATTCTAAAACTAGTTTATGAATACCTTGGATGCAAAGAGTTATTTATATTTTGTTATTTATATTCAATTCGAAACTATTATATGCAATTAAGACTACCGTCCCGTCGTCAGAAGTTAATAAAGTATAAATTACGGAATATCGCAAAATTAATTAGTCATCGTACCTCTGCAAATGTGGTGGACATAACTAAAATTTAATCCCTTCAGGTTAAAATCAGATTCAAGCAATAATAATTATTTTCTAATGCTTCCACTACTGGCTGGGGAGCTTTCAACGATGGTAAAGAAGCACACTGTTATTGGAAAGATACGGAACTAAGATGTCACATTAATAATTTGAAATTAAAAGTAGCGTTTTTGGCTTAAAAATGTTTTTGCCCATAATATATACAATTGTGAAATTATGTTTTTGCTTCATACATAAACACTAAGAAAAATATACATGCTGATCAATTATCTCGTAGATAATTTAGCGACTGGATGGGAACAAATACTTGTTGAACCGGAAGTAGATTTATTTGCAAGCCGATTAAAAACAATATTGCCTCAAATACGCTTTTACAATAAAAATATAATAATAAAGTAACGCTTTTCCAGCAGAAACTTAAAACTTTTTATGCATTTCCTTCATTCGCTTTAATTAACAGACTTCATTTTAAAAATGCATTGGCCAACAGTGCCGGATTTACCAGTAGGCCAAGTAGGCCATGGCCTAGAGCGGCAGATTTTAGGGGCGGCAGAGTAGAAGCGAACTTTTTTAAACTTCTGCCGTGGCGGCAGAATTATATCTTGCGACCAAAAAGAATAAAAACTTTAATTAATTTTTTTTTAAATTACAGCCTCTTAATCTTTAATAGAAAGAATTTACGAAATGATAAAATCAGCTTCGCACTCTGGAGAATAAGAGAATCGTTCCCATTTGGTAGCTGGTCACAAGATAGGAAAACACGTTTCTTATTTCGTAGCTATCTACCAAATATGACTACCAGATGGTACAGTCGAGGAATTTAATTTCCTACCCATTTCGTACCTTGTCACAGTGACAATCAATATGAAAGCTGCTAGGACTGTCATAATTATAGCTATTATGACAAGGTACGAAATGGGTAGGAAATTAAATTCCTCAACCGTACCAAAATCTGAAAAACAATAATTGTAACGTTCAATCATTAAAAAAATATCTGGGAATAATGAAACCTTCTAATCAATTGGAATTGCGTTTTTTTTTGTAAATTATTTATAGTGCGCTAACAGACGACATTTCAGTAATTTTTACAATCAACCAACAAAAATAATAAAAGAAAGTTACCTGATTATTAACAATTAAAGAAACAATCAGAAAAAACGTCGCATTTATAATGGAATTTAAAACGTATGTTTCAGCGCTTTCTTCTTTGAGTAGTCTACTTCGAATCTGGAATATTTTTCTCAAATGGAAGCTATGAGCTACCAAACCTGGCTACATACAGGATGGGAGTAAAAGTTGTTTTTTATAATTGTTAATTATCAGATAACTTTAAAGCCAAATAATAATGTTTTCTGGTTTTATTGGAACATTGATTGATTTGTTTTTTGTGAGTGAGCGTTGTAAAGTACTAAAAAAATAATTTTAATTAACTATAAAAACCGAGCTGAAATGTATTAAATGGTTTAATTATGCTCAGACTGATTTTTAATTTTTGAATGTTAGCACTTCTTTATTTTCCCAATTTAAGGACCGCTATCTAGAGTTTGTGTGGTAAGGGTACTTAGAGTCGTATATATATGATTATTAATTTCCATACAAAGTACAACCCCAGTCTCTTCACATAAACTCTAATCTACCACTATATCGGTCCTTGTATGTTGGCTAGGCGTCTATCCCTCCACTATCATACCAGCTAAAAGTTCGCTTACTGTACAAAGTAAGAGACGGCCTGCTACCGCGAAGACCGAAGTTTGTAAATTTCGGGGATTTGTCTCCGTCACTCTAATGACGCCTTCATTGCCCGAAATTTGATATTTGCGGATTTCGTAGTTCGCGGTAGGGATGCTGGATTTCCTTTCCTGCCACGAACGCTCCGGTAGTGCGCACACACGGCTGTGAAATGAAATACCTGCCAGTATCCAAGTGTTCCTCAACGCCTAATATACGAAGCTTTTTTCCTAACAAATTATTCAAATTAGCACAGTAGATAGGGGCGGCAAAATATAAATGGCCTACAGGCGGCAAATTTCTAAATCCGGCACTGTTGGCCAACACAACCCTGGCTTCCATTCTTTGAAAAGTTATTGGTTTCAGAATCCATACAACTCCATCCAAATATTTGATTCAAATATGGAACTATTAATAATTATAGATATGCGCTGTCATTATTGGAAAAAACACATTCTAGCGAGATGCTAAATTTTTTGACACGCAAATGGCCTAATGAAGATCTAGAAACACTTATTTTATTGGCCCTGGCTACCGCACACTGCGTACAAATCTTTATATTGATCCGAACACAAAATATTGACACACACACAGAAGTACAACTACTTCCGAAATTTATAATAAAAATTCTCGGCGGAATTGTACACAACCGATATTAACTTCCATTTTTTGACGAGAAACCAGAACTTTGTCATCTCAATGTATACAGACGTACTAAAATAATAACTAATTCACTTTGCGGTTTCAACATAGACACTTTATTTATCAGTAACAAAAAAAAAAAAACATATGCCAAAGACTCATCGCAAATATTGAGTCGCTGGATTTCACAATAGTGGTATCAACACATATTATGTTCACTGCACAGTATAGCACTAGGCATTCTGCCACTTTTTTTTTTTTTTTTTTTTTTTTTTTTTCAATGGCTATACCGGTTCATTAGCCAGTGTCATGTCGATTTCAAATCAAGAAAACATTTCGTAAATATGAGACGCTACTAATAATAATTATAGTTGCTATTCGCAGACACCAAAAGAAAAAAAAAACCAACTACTTACCCATATTAGGTTTGGAAACAAAAACCACTTACTTATACTACTAACCTTGCCAAAACTAACAGATTAGTACTTTAACCATATTAACAATAATATTATGCATATCTAGTAATGTATATATCTAGGTACCCATATATACATACATGAACATATATCTACTCACACACAAACTTGTGCTCATAATTTAATCTCATTCAGTTCACAAAAAGAGCACAAAGCTTCGACAATTTCTTTGTTATCACACTTAATTAAATCTAAAATATGGGTTGGAAAGGGAATTTTTAATCTAATCAACTCTTTATAAAGATTAGTATTATTATAGAGGTGGCAAGCAAGGAAGATGTGGTTGAGATCACCTTCATCCAACCCACACTCACACAAAGAGGAGTCACGGACATGGATTTTAGCTAAATGAGAAGGACTACTACAGTGGCTCAATCTCATTCGAATAATTGTCGAACAAAATTGTTTTGGGATGACAATTTTTGAAAACCAAGGTTTTCTTGTGACTGTGGGTTGGACAAGGGAGAAAATTTTTCCTCGGGTTTTACTTGTTTTAGTCCAGGAGGATGACCACGTTCGAAATAAGAACTTCGATGCTAAGGGGGCTATATCATGGCAGTAATTTTTAAAACATTTTTTTTCTCCACTCACCACCGCTTTCTTAGCTATCTGGTCAACTACCTCATTCCCAGATACCCCTGAATGACCAGGGATCCATACCAGAGCGACTTCAAATCCTCTTTTTTTACAAGTTAAAAGTTTATCCTTAATTTCGTATACAATTGGATTGTGAACTTTAACAGCAAAAGGATTAGAGATTAAGGCTTGTAAACAACTACGGGAGTCAGAAAAAACGATTGATTTGTTTAAATTATGTTGCAGAATATATTTTACGCTTTCCAACACGCCTACACACTCCCCAGTAAATACGGAGGTTTCTGGAGGATATTTCACTTTAAGGGAAGCGTTATACTGTGAGTGAAAGATACCAACCCCTACGCAACCAAGTTCAGAAAGTTTAGATGCATCACAGTAAATAGTATTCCAATCATGCCACTCTTGAGACAAGATTTGGCGAAGGTATTCGTCTGCATGTGGGTCATCATGACAGATGTCAAAATTTAGTATAACGCGGGGTTGATAAATAACGGATTCATATTCTACTTCAAAAAGCGGGAGTCTACGAGAGTGGAATACAGGGTCTTTGATAGATTGAAATTTCAATAAACTGCTAACAAGGCATGGGGGGCTCCTATTATTCGGCCAGGGAATACCTTTCAAATCATACACTCGGTGAATAATGGGGTGGTGAGAAAATTGAAGTGAGCGGAAAAAATAGCTATCAGACAGAAACTGCCTGCGTAGTTGAAGAGGAGGTTCAGCACATTCCACCTGTAAGGCATTGATTGGGCTAGATTTCATTGCCCCTGTAATAATTCTTAGCGCCTTTGATTGAATGAGGTCTAATTTTCGAAAACCTGTTTTGTTCCCCGGCTCCAATAGAAACGTACCATAATCTAATACACTCCTAACTATGGCATTGTATAATAATCTGAGAGAGGTAGGATGGGCGCCCCACCAAACTCCGGACAGGCATCTTAGAGTATTGATTCCTCGTTCACATTTCTTAACCAGGTAATCAAAGTGGAGTGAACCATTTAATTTGGAGTCTAAAATGACTCCTAAGAATTTATATGAGGAACTAACAGGGATTAAAGAATCATTGATGGCCACTGTAATCGGTGGTAATACTTTTTTACGCGAGAATAACACAGCGCAGCTTTTACTGGGAGAGAGGGACAGCCCGTTATTTATAAGCCAGGCATTAAGTGACTGTAAGGAATTATTTATCGCGCCACAGGCCGTATCAATATCTCTATTTGTACAATAAATCAGTAGGTCATCCGCGTATTGTAAAATCTGACACCCATTAACTGCCCTGAAATTGTTAAGAAGTCCTATGGGAGAATCTAGTACATTCGGGACATATGGGGGAGCAATTTTAGATAGAAAGGATTCTGCCCAGTGAAGCGATGAAGGAAAAGAGTGACTACGAGGGTTGTATGACCTTCTAAACCTGCGTATGTTATTCCAGACTAGCACATCCGGAGTTGAAGGTTTCAAAGATGAGCAAAAAGATTTCCAGCCTTCTGACTTTTTATTGTGCAGTAAGGATTTAGTTTCGCCCATAACTTTTATTAGAATTTCATAGTTTTCATTAGACATATTTAATGCGTATAAACGTTCGGCTTTCTTTCTTTCTTTCACCGCTTTGGTGCACTCCTTATCCCACCAAGGCGGAGAGGGAAGTTTGCCTACTGCTGTATTCTTGAGGGGAAATACTTTATCTGCAGCTGATTTTATAGCGTAAATTATTTTTTTAGAGCATAATTCAATTGATTGAGGCATAATAGGGGATAAATATTTAACTTCTGTGTCAAGGTATTTTTTATAAGTTTCCCAATCGGCACCATTGATATTGTACGCTAGAAGGGGCTGAAAAGTACTTCGTCGTTCTTGGATGGAAAGTGCTGTAAGAAAACTGATGAGAATAGGGAAGTGGTCACTACCATAAGTGCTATCTAACACTTCCCACGTACTTTGAGAAGCAAGAGTGGGAGATGAGAGAGACAGGTCCACTGCACTAGTCGCTTGGGTGGGAGAGGTACGTAAAGTTGGTGCGCCTGAATTCAAAATACATAAGTTAGCAGAATCTAAGATTTCCAATAGTTGTTCACCAAGGGCGTCAATTTTATGACATCCCCATAGATGGTGATGAACATTAAAGTCGCCTAAAATAATAACCGGCTGTGGGAGATTGTCAATTAATTGTTTTAATTCTCGAAGTATTGTAGAGGTAGGGCTAGGTATATAAATAGATAAAAAAGTAATTCCATCCACTCGAGCACCAGTTAGGTGAAAATCGCAATTACCTAAAGGGATGTGTAATGGGGAAAATGAAACATGTTCTCTGATGAAAAGCGCACAACCGGCTCGTCCATCTGACCGACAGTCCTTTAATGAAGTATAGCTAGGTAAATTAAAGTTAGAGTCGTGTTTTAACCAAATCTCTGATATGGCCAAAATACTAGGGTTATACTTATTTATCAAGAAGAGTAATTCATGTTTTTTATTCGTTATACTACGGCAATTCCACTGTAGAATGACTTGAGCCATTATTAAAAGAAAGCAGAAGAGAAGAAATAACAGGTGCAACGTGGGATAACAATGATGGGTCAGCCCAGGGGCTGGAGGGGGAAATTATTTTGATTATACCAGAAAGCATTTTAATTATCTTGTCAATTAAGTTGACTTTGGGTATTTGCTCTTCATAAACGGGTCTAGACTCCACGACCGGGTCCCTAATTATAGCCTCGTGAGCACTTCTGTCGTAACCTTTAGGCATGTGGGGCGTCGACCGAGGTTGTCGAAAAATAGTTTTCTTATAAGAGTGAGTGCCTTGGGGGGGGGATAGCTGGGAGGGAGCAGTTACATTTGCGTAGGATTTACGACTGACTTTAGCATGCAGGTTGGATGCCTCAACATACGAAATATTTTGATCTGACATTGTTTTTTTAATGGCCTCCTGGCGTATAAATTGCGGGCACGATTTACTATTAGCGTAGTGGCCTCTTGCTACTTCCTGTGGGCAGTTACAACAAAATGCCTCCTGTGTATCCATGTCAATTGTGCAAGTATCACCTGTATGTGCCCCGCCACACCGGAAACAGCGGGGGAGGGAGCGACACTTCTCTTTTGTATGCCCAAACCGGCAACACTTAAAACATTGTACAGTTGGATATTGGTATTGCTCGACTGGGAGAGAATTAAGACAGAGGAATACTCTCTTTGGAAGACACTGACCGTCGAAGGTAATCACCACGGTCTCCGAGGGTAGCCAGCTATAAGACCCGTCGGGCTTCGACTTTTTGAAATTTAATCGCCTTATTTTAATTGGGGTAGCGCCCCCTGAGTTTTCAGGAACCCGCATATGCTCGACAACTTCCTCAGGGGTCCACTCTGGCGGGACTCCCCGCACCAAGCCTAATCTGGTTACATTAAAAGTCGGAACAAAAGCCCTATATTTATTCTGAGCCAATGTGGGAGAATCTAGAAACGAGTTTGCATCTTCCGCTGAATAGAAGCAAAGCGACGCTCGGTTACGACCTATTCGCTTTATACTACCCTCCACAACATTGGGAAATTCACGTTTTCTTTTTTGTATAAAAAGTCCAAATGATACTGGGTGTAAGATAGTTCCCGAGTTTGGAGTCAACTCCTGCTTTTCCACATGAACAACAAATGGACCCTGATCCTTACAAGTATACCTTTCACGCCCAGCGGGGGTGAAAACAGAAGAAGGTGTTTGACCAGATAGTTCCACTGGCGTCGGAGCAATCAAATGTGCCGGTGGGGTGGATAATGTCTGAGGCTGTGACAATGAATTTTGGCCGGGTTGAATTTGTGTATCTGTTAAGGCCGGAGTCTGGGTTGTTATACTCCCATCCGGAACAGATGATTGCTCCAGCGTTGATGGAGATCTAGATCGAGATCGCTCATTATTTCGTTTATTGAATAGCTCCTTCTCCTGGGCTCTCCTCAATCTTAATTGCTTTGACCTCCCCATTGCAGGGATGAGGTTTTGCGAGTTCTCAAAAATTTCGTAATCTTTTAAACTAACATTCCTTGAAAAGGGCCGAAAATATCCCTCTCCGGGATCATCCGAGTCAGCATCCTCATTCATGAGGATGCTGACTTTGACTACCCACTAACTTAAAAATAAAATTGTTAGTTCGTATTTTACACAAATACTTTACTAAAACTACTTACTACCTACTCACCACCGTCCACCACAGAAAAGAACAGAACAGCAACTATTTTTTTTTACGCTTATTCAGAAAACAATTTTCAAAAAATAACGAACGACCGCCCGCTATCGACACTCAACCGCCAATCCCATTCTGCCACTTCTATGTTGGTATAGCCAACAAGTTCGTTGTCAGTGTAGACATCATACGCAAAATTGCCAGTTGAAGCGATTTTTTCTTTTATTTTTGCCTAGTTTCATAATAATGAAATCGTAGATGATTGCTATCAATTTGCTAAGATATTTGTCGTCATCGTCAAAAAACCTGTAAAATAAAAATAATTCATACATTTTATAATAACCATGATTAGCATAATGTTAAATACCTAAATCAAAATAAGAATTAAAACTCTTTAGTTTATTTTAAACTTACCTAATAAAAGATTTGCTGTTCTGAGAGTACCTTTACTGTTTATTTTACGTTTCGTCTCTGCGTTTGAGATTTATTTCACATTTGTGCTCTGAACATCCTACAATATGTAAACCTTAAATCGCAAAGAATGAAGTTGTGAAATATAATTGATGATCAAACGAACTTACCAAGTGAAGTTCGATCACAATTATGTGAGCAACTTCATTCGACGCGATTTATAACAACCCACCCTCAATATTAAAGGACAGTTTTGTCTAACGTCACCCTACCCACTTATAACAAAAAGTGAAATAAATTCTCAACATTAATACTGTAAACAAAATGATTCGAACGAGGCAGTCAGTGAGCCGACTATGGAACCCCGATAGAGGGGGTGAAAGAAAGTGGGAATGTTTTTAGTGTTGCTAACATAAAAAAAAAAAACCTTTAAACACCGTGCAAGGCTGATGCGTGGGGCGCTACTACAATATGTAAACCTTAAATCGCGTCGAATGAAGTTGCTCACATAATTGTGATCGAACTTCACTTGGTAAGTTCGTTTGATCATCAATATTATCTAAGAAATAGATCATCGTGGCTGTACGTTTTCATTGAAACGTCTTATAAGCAAAATAAAATAATAACAGTGAAAAAAAATTAGATGCAACTGTGTCACCGCGGAGAAAAGTTACTAAGACGTTTATATCTTTATATTGGTCCAATGACCAAATTTTCGAATTGCGCAAGATTTTGTAAGTTATATTTTTTATCAAATAAGGAAAAAAAAATTAAGGTATAGTTTTTTTTGTATAAGCTTTACGAAAAAACTGGGGATTTTTTTTCCTTAATTATAAATCATCTGAAACAATAGAATGAATGCATAATCTCGAGGGTAGAAATTATTGAACGTGCTGTTCCAATTATTGACCTTCAAGTCCTCGACTGGATGAGAAGCTCTCGCGCGGCACTGGGGATTATTGCATGGTGTGAATCTGTATACCCTAAATATTCATTAGAAAAAGCTTCCGAAACTGTAGGATTTAATGTGACCAAAAACTTTTCTTCCCCCGACTAATACGCGCATTTAATTTTCAATCTATTTATAGGTTTATGTATTCTGAAAACCGTTACTTTAGGAATATTGATTTCTAAAATAAAAAAACAATAGTTCAAGTCAATTGCCATGAAATGAACAAAGTTATAGTAATTATTTTTAATACCAGTAACTTTGCGGGCCTGTTTTAGAGCTCAATCTTCAGTTCGACGACCGTGATTTAGTTGTAATCCATTACAAAATCAATAAACCTCCTCCTCATTAAATATAATTTCGATATTTTAGGTCCAGTACCTATGCATAGTATGAATGAAACAGCTGTATAGACCAGACGCCTACTCTAGCGCCTCCTGGTGGCAGAAAAAATATCGAAAACCCTCATTTCAAGGAAAACACAAATAAAACATTCAATAGGAACTTACGTAGGTACCTAAATACTCAAAGGTAGGTACACACTTAACGACACTTGTGCAGAACATCCTTTCAACACTTGTAATGTAAGGTAAATAGGTATCATAAATCATTCTATTCAAACAACAAAAGCTTGCTTCAAAGACAGTTTGTCAGAATAACATTTCTCATTAAATTACTATATGCTTAAGCTGAGTAGGTGTATTATAATACATATAATTCTTTTTTTTACCTTTTGCTCCATGTATCCATCGTATTTATAATCGTCAGCGTAATGTTGTTTGTACTTTTCATAATCAAAATGCATGCTTTTTGTATGTATGTTATCATACAAAACTTGATCTGGCCGTTCCGCCGGTTGTCTTACTGTATCTTGCCTCTCCCGCTCGTGCAAACTTTTTTCAAAAAAAAATTTTCTGACTTGCGGTAAGTCTATTGTCCATGATTCCGTCTGCTCAAACGCTAGCAGAATAATGTAGAAACCGAACGCTGCTTTCACAACTGTCAACATTTTAGCGGGAAAAACTTTTTAATGTAACTGGCTGGTTTTAAAAGCAAATTTAAAACATGGCTTATAGGTTATGTTATGTTTTAATCAGTGTATAGCTTGGAACACGTTTATTTTCGCAGGCGGAGTTAGAGAACTGGTGGGAAATTGGCCGACAATGATCGATTTTTACGTAATTACGTGTTTCCCGCGCTCATTGTTTGAGGTTAGTGTTGCCTGCATTGTAAAATTACTGTATTTATATTTAATTGGAAAATAAAATAATATATGAAAGTGACTGTGTACATATAGTAGTAATACTATTATAATATAGTTGAACCTCTAACTCTGCATAAAGAATGTAATTTTTTATGGTAGATATTTAATTTGCTTGGAAGAGTTAATTTGGTATTTTTTTGACTCTATCTCGAAAGGAATGGATATAGTCTGTCAAACCATCTTAGGCAGTAACAGTAGGAACAAATCGCTATATGTATCTCTTGTTTGGTACGATATGATTTTGTCTGTCGGTGCCTCAAGCGAGTAAAACCTTAGACAAACTATATTATGTAAACATCGGATCAAAAATAATAGTACAAAACAATTCCAATTATTCCCCGCGAATGAATACCTAAAAATCCCATCTGTTACCACTGGCATAGTTCGAGAAATATAAATTGAATGTTTATTTCTACTATAATGTAGGTAGAAAGTTAACAATTTATATTTCACGAGCTATAACAAACTTGGCTGAAACTGGTGGTGACAGGTGGGAATTACCTCGCACGAGTAATAAATATGGCATATGAATAGGGCTATGATGAATAGGAGAGGCCTGCGTCCAGCAGTGAACTGAGAGAGGCTGATGATGATGTATTCCATACGTCAGTAGAATCTAAACAATCACCAAATAAAAATTTAAAAACAACCAACTTAACCAATTTCTCCAAGATCCTATCATCTGTGGTTTCCATCATTGGTTTCCTATCATAAATCCTACTTTCTGAATGCAAATTCTTGTAAATGAATAAAAATTACCAAAAGCGCCATACATGTACCTGTAACATTTGAAGAGATCCACCGATTTCTCCAAGATCCCATCATCAGACCCCAACTTGGTGCCAACGGGACCACATCGAAATTTTTTTTTAATAGGTTTACGATTTTCGGAGATTTCGGGTAACATACAAATAACAAAAAAAATCGGTGGAATTAAGAACCCTCTTTTTTTAAAATTGAAGTCGGTTAAAAAAAAAACATGTCTGGTCCATGGCATTAGACGTCTTTGACACATCGTGAAACACGTTCGAGAATATATTTTTCGGTAACACTAATAAATATAAATAATTTTAACTAAAAATGCATGTGAATTGTGAACTCAAGGTTTAAGTTAACTTACTGAGGTTATTACATCTGTTTATATTTTTTTTAGGATATACTGTCGAATGGCAAGAGTCTGGCTAATGAAATATTGCCCCAACTTTTGGCGGGAAATTCAAAAAATCTTTATGTTTTCTGTACACATAAATATTTTTTAGTATCAAAACTATATTTCCTACTATACCAAGTGTGACCAGCCCTAGATTTTTTGAATTTCCCGCCAAAAGTTGGGGCAATATTTCATTAGTCAGACTCCAGTATAGGGATATATTTAGCTTAAATCCTGGCAACACTGTAGAGGATGGGCGTCCGCCGACGCTTCCTTCGGCGCGCATGCAATATTTGAGCAGTAACTGTTTAAATATTACGTGAATGCCCTTGGATGTTAAGTGCCAGGTAAATATAATACATGTTCCTTTCTTGCGATTCTTCCTTCGATAAAATTTACGACGTTTGTGACCTAGTTTAATCGGCTACCTACTGAAAACCTCAAGACCAGCAAACAGGGTTGCAAATAGCTTTATATTGTTAACGGCTTTAATTAAAACATTTTAAAACCGATTTCTCCCAGCTATGCTATTCTCTTATTCACACATTCGACGCTGCGTTCGTCAACGAGCTCGACGTCGAGACAGCCTTGTCTAAAATCCTAGCTGTTTTATTTGACATTAGGAATCGAGGCTGTGAGCGAGGTTGTGGGCGAGTTCGTCGCTGTTTTTCGTTAGAGAATACGAAGTTCGTACATTAAACATCAAACTCTCGACGCAGTAGTTCCAGCTCACGCCGCATTCGTCGCCGAGCACTAGTGTCGTTTAAAGTACATTAGTGAATACCATTTTTAGGCTCGACGCTGCCGCAGCGCTGACACAGCGCTGATAGCAAGGCGGTTTCCTTAGTGAATAACACTGCAGGTCCCATCATCAGATCCCGACTTGGTGCCAGCGGGACCATCTACCCTTATAGTTTCACACATGTCCGTCTCTCCGTCTGTCCGCAGCATAGCTCAGTGGCTGTTAATACTAGGAATCTGCACTTTGGTACAGGACTACATATTAATCATGCCAACAAAGTGGTACAATAAAAACTAGAATAAAAAAATTGTTTTCGGGTTCCTCCCCAACTGGTGAAGTGGGGATGATTTTTTATTTGATGTAATCCTATAGTGTGGGGTATCATTGAATATAGGTCTCTTAAAAATAATAAGGGTCTTAAAAAAAGTTTTCAAAGTCAATATTTTCGGAGATATTCGCTTCAGGAGAAAAAAAATTGTGCCTCTAACTTTTGATCCGTAGGTCCAAAAAATATGAAAAAAATCGTGAATAGTGGGCTTATAGAGTACTTTAAACAAAACTATTTCGAACAAAATCGGCCCAGCCGTTTTTGAATAGGTAACTACGGAACCCTACACTGAGCATGGCTCGAAATGCTCTTGGCCGGTTTATTTGAAGTCGTTTAAAAACAAACTTACGCCACTCTTTGAGTTACAACTTTCGTATGACTAACTTGGAACATAATTCGTAACACAATGGAAATGATCGTGATTAATTATCGATTGTTATCATTTTTGTAAACTTCCTAAACAGTATCAAATTAGCTCATAATTGTTGTCTAAAAAAACAGCCGTGTGGTGACGGCAGTAAGAATACATTTGTCACCACCCCAACTCTTCCCGCGGGTGTTGTCAAGAGTTGACTAAGGGATTGAAGTGTCACTGACCATTCTTTGATTTGATTCATGATGGGCAGCAACGTCATCATAGTGGGCACATTACTGCGATTGATAATCCGCTTGCTCGGCGTGGCGGTTATGGACAAATGCGCTTAAATTACACATAATTCAATAGGAGGAAAAAACAGGTCAAAGTAGCGTGGTCTTTTTTACATAACGGTACCTGCAGGTAAGTATTACGTAGAAAGAATATTCATTGCTCTACTTTAAACAACTCGCAAAATGTTTGGAGCCCTATTTTATGGTCTGAGTGGTTTGACCATTTTCGGTGGTTCCGAAGTATTTTTTGCAAGTTACCTCGAACTGTTTTCCCAGAATTGTTTCATTTTATGTAGGACATTCGAAAACAAACATTTCTATGAATTTTAAGTACCTATTTTAAAATACTTCGTGATTATTTTTTCGCTATTTAATGGAAAATGTGTTTATAAATGTAATGTTGGTTATTTGGTAAGGTGTGTTGGGCTAAGTGCAACTCGATTAGCGCTTACGCTACATCGGTATGTGCGGATTAACATCATCACATCACATCAAATTAACGAAATTAGAAATTAAGTTTATTCTTTAGTACCTAAACAATATTTTATAAATATCGATAAAAGATAGATGTAGGTATACAATGTGCTCACGAGGAAAGGGAAACATTTGAACATTTCAGACCAATATGCTTAGCACATGATTGGAGCGACAGTATCTCGCCGTGAGATAGACTATCCGTCCCTCTTTTGTTAATATAGTTAGTAAAGGACGGGAGATCTGTCTCGCGGCGACATACTGTCGCACCAATCATGTGGTAAGCCTACAAATCTGTAGTTAAAGATGTCGTAGTTTGCTAGATTCCGTCTAAGAATTTAAAGAGAAAATGTAGTTTTTATGGTAGAGTTTTTGATTCTTACGCATTTTAGGAAACTATTTTGTTACTGTGTCTTAGTCTTGTCACACTTAAGTAATTGATAGACATCAAATGGATAAAAACGTGCATTGTTTGCGATAGTTTTCTTAATAAAATACTTTTTTTATATAGTGACGCATTCTAAATACCAAAAATAAAATTAATCTTTTTTGCAGATTTGACCAAAACAATATTTTTTTTTATTTATTGAATAAGAAAGTTTTAGTACAATAAGTGCAATAAGTTTAGCAAGAGTAAGACCCATCGTTGGCAAAACCTTGAAGAGGGTTGTGTGCCGATGGGGAGTTCGATGGATATTTGTCCAGACATTATATTAGAATTATATTATAATATACGAGTAACTAACATGAGAATCAAATATTTTTAATTATTTAGCGAAACGACTTGTATATACACGTTGTTCTTTGGTCGGGGGTATCTGTGTTTAGTTTCCGTATAAAGTTCCATTGATATAAAAAAACGCCATAAGAGAGATAATTACATCTATAGATAGGTACTATAACTTTCACCGCCTTGCCTTATTACCTGACAATAAAAAATGGGTACCTAATCCTCATTTGAATGTTACCTGGAATGCGGTCACCGAGGCCGCCTCGCATTTCGGTCAGTTGCCTAAACACCATGTCGTGTTCCGGTTGTGTCGTAGAAGTAGAACCCTACGAATTCTTCAAACAATTTGAAAGAACAACCTCGTGCGTAGATTTCTTGCGGAAACATGGAGTGATAGCATCCAGCGTTCAATGTGATAGTTGTCATAAAGCTGCGGTGATAAGTCGCGATGGGCCATGGCGGTGCGAGCGGCAACGCCCAACTGGACGCTGCTCGTTCCGGCGCTCAGTTCTGGACAATTCTCCGTTCCAGAAATGCCGGAAAGTAAGAGCTGCTTGTGTTACTCTGGCTGATCTGCTGCTGCCTCGTCCCCCAAGCAAATACGATCTTATAGATGGCCATAACGTCTCAAAAGCAACGTACTGGAAGTGGAGATTCTTAATGTATAACGTGTACATGTATTGGGCACGGAAAAATAAGAAGACAGTCGTTAAACGCCAAGCTTTGAAGTCGAACAGAGATCTGCCGAAACGCATAAAAAAAGTGGAAGCTGGGTTTCAGAAATATCATTCTACGAATAGACTTCACGTGTTTTTTACGTTGCTGGGGGAATATTGGAAGGTTGCTTATAGGCATGAGAAGCAGGTGTACATCCAAGCATTCTCGAAAATTGTGAAAGATTTAGGTCTGTTCTAGTCTTTCATATTGGGTCTATGAGATTGGCGTTTTCGCTCATAGGCTTTAGTCGGTCCCAAATCTAAGGAGTAACTTAGATATATTTTATGTTTTCAACAGTGTATTTCTATTATATATTTATGTTCAAAACTATAATTTATGTACATAGATTAAATCTAACTAATCTACTTAACCTAACCTATGTCTAAGATTGGCCCTTGTGGCATTGTACCGAGGATGCTGGCGGCACGCAAATTGTTTGCTGAGATCGCGAAACGTCTGGTTGATGTAACTAAAGACCGAAGAGCTGGCGACTTCCTCGCACAACGCATCAGTATTGCGATACAGCGAGGAAATGCCGCCAGCATCCTCGGTACAATGCCACAAGGGCCAATCTTAGAACAGTGTATTGTGTAATAAACGTTTTTTCACATTAGGTAATAATTGACAGACAAACTACAAGAACTCCTTATTTTATGTGCGTTAAAATATTTAATAAAATTCCAGGGGATATTAAAACTCTGCCCTTAACGCAATTCAAAAAGAAATTGCACATTTGGCTATGTGAGCTCTGCGTTTATTCTGTGAGAGAGTTTTTAAACGCTTAGTTTATAGGCTAGTTAGTAATAAGATTAGTTTTAAGGAAAGATTTTGTGTATTCTCCTCAGCCACAAAATTGTTTTTATATATTTGCATGCTTATCTAAGCAGAGTATGGTGAAACTAAAACACTATTGTATCTTGTAACTAAATGTACCCATATTCCGCAAATAAATTCATTTAATTTCATTTAATTTCATTTTTCATTGTTTTTTTCCTAAAGTAATACCCAAAAATTAGCTTTGAAAACAACTCTTTCCATATGCTCCCGGTTCATACGTTTCGAATAGGTGATAGTATATATCTTGTTTTATGAAATAGGATATACCTACATGTAAAACACGTCTTAGAAGTGTCCAATATTACTAGCAAAAATTGGTTAGTCAAATTACATAAACTCGACCTGAGAGGCATAAAGTCGGTTCTGTGGGTATGAGATATATCGAAATTCGACCTTGTCTTAAAAGCATAAAGTTACACTTACAAGTTAGAAATTATTCATACGAAACGGCAATTTCATAACTTCATAAGTATTACTTAATGACCTAATATATTACTTCCCATTTGCCAACGGTGAAAGAACGGAAGTCTAGTGCATTTATAAAAAATCTTTATAATTTTTAGAATTATAACACCATTTATTTAAAACTTTATTCATTAATATGCCGTTGTATTTTGTTCTCTGTTCGGGAAATTCTCTGTCAAGTTTGTATCAACTGTTTATGATTGTGAATAATTTAAGCCTGAAGTTATTGCCATGCATATATGTAGATATAGATGATCCATGCATCAAAAACTAATAAGAAAACATTGAATATAATTTTTTATTACTCTGTAACAAATTTTCCCGTTTATTACATTGACCCAAATTATACCGTTTTCTAATTTTAGGCCGACTAGCCCACGGACTATAATAATATAATAGGATCCCGAACGTAGTGACTTCAGTGACTCACTACGTTCGGGATCCTAAAGTGGAATCCCGAGCGTAATGAAGGATTCAAGCGTTAACAACCAAGAAGACTATAATTTTGATACCGTGTGACTCATACCGCTTTTCACACCACCTTTGAGAAAAATAAAATATGTATTGTACTGTTTATTCTCATATTTCATTGTTATTTTTTAGGATGGCAATAGAAAGTCCTTGAACAGAAAAGTGTAACTTTGTTCCTTTGTTCCATCCTAGCCTTGAATAAACTTTCAAAAATGTATAAATTTTGGTTTGTTTTTGGTTACACGTCATGTGTTATTTTAGTATACTATCCGAGCTATTTAAAAAGATATTTAAAATATTATAAATAAAACTACAATTTCTATACATAGATTAAATCTAACTAATCTACTTAATCTAACCTATATCTAAGATTGGCCCTTGTGGCATTGTACCGAGTATCCTGGCGGCATTTCCTCGCTGTATCTCTTCGGTCTTTAGTTACGTCAACCAGACGTTTCGCGATCTCAGCAAACAATTATCGTGCGCTAGGCTAGAGCAACACGAGCCTAAAGTTTCTACGCCAAACTGTACAACATCGTACTTTTTGCCGAGGCTCTTATATTTATTATGTTTTAAAGAGGAACTTCGACTTTTCTTCCTCCGCTGCGCTGTTAGTACGGTCAAATCGTATATTAAACTCGCAAAACATGTAGTAAAGCTGCATTTTTGGTATGTTATTTAAACACCATAGGGCAGTATAAAACCACATTTTGCAAGCAAAAAAAATTTGTGCTAGCTGCGTTATACGTCAAAAACTGTGAAATTTACCGTCTATTTTTAGTTTCTGATTTTTATAAAAAAATCCTTACGTTTTTTGACAATATGTATCAAGTAACGTTTAAAGATGAATAAATTTGTAACAAGATGGGATAACATGCATTACCGTAGGTCTTATAGTTTTAGAGATTCGAGACTTCAAATAGTACCCTGTTTTGTAAACTAGATAAAATGTTGAGTTTTGCTAACGTTCTTGGTTTAATATCGCCTTACCTAATTATGCTACGAAAAACATGAAATAATTATCTTATAGCGCAATTAATATTCTTTTATTTAAGGGTAAAATCAGGTCAGTAAACTTTGTAATTGAAACTAAAAACGCGAAATTCAAAAAGCAGGAGGTCCGCTATCTAAGTTTTTCATACAAATGGCAAGTCGTGTTGCAAAGCTGCAATTTTTGTATATTATATAGGCTTTATAGGGATGTACGAAAATGCATATTACAAGAAAAAAAAAAAACAGGATTTAGGTATAGGACGTAAAAAACTGAAAAGAAATCGGACTTTTTTTAGTTTTTGACGTTTAACTAAAAAACTATAACTTTTTGATACTAATTGCTATAAAACTATGAAAGAATATTAAATTTGAAAGGATTTGAGCTACCTTGCATTACCCTAAATTATATAGATTTAGAGATACGACATTTCAAAATGTGCCCTTTATTAAGTTAAGAAAATAAATGCATGTTTTGAAGCCTCGTATACCCCAACTATAAGACTTACAGTAATTGTTATCGGCTCAATTTGTTCCAAATTTAATGTAGTTATTATCTACAATTACTTTTTTTTCTTAGCGCGAACGTTTTGCCAATATTTAGTGAATAGCTTTAAAGTAACCTAAAATTTGTTTATGTTTTGATAAAAGGGCACTTTATGAAATGTCTTATCTCAAAATATATATACCTTACGGTGATGCAACGTAGCTCAAATCCTTTCAAATTTAATGTTCTTTCTTAGTTTTAAAGCAATCAGTATCAAAAAGATAACAGATTTTTAGTTCAACGTCAAAAACTAAAAAAAGTGCGATTTTTTTCCGTTTTTTACGTCCTATGTCCAAATTATTTTTTTGTTTTTCTTTTAATATGCATTTTCGTATATATCTATAAGGCCTTTATAATATACCAAAATTGCAGCTTTGCAACTCGACTTGCGATTTGTATGAAAAACTTAGATAGCGGGCCTCCTGCCTTAGGAATTTCGGGTTTATACTTTCAACTACAAAGTTCACTGACCTAATTTTGCCCTTAAATTAAAGAATATTAAGTGCGCTATAAGGTCATTATTGCACGTTTTTCGTAGCATAATTAGGTGAGGCGATATTAAGTCGAAAACGTTAGCAAAAAACAAAATTTTATCTAGTTTACGAAAAGGGGTACTTTTTAAAGTCTCGAATCTCTGAAACTATAAGACCTACGGTAATGCATGTTAGCTCAACTTGTTGGAAATTTATTAGTCTTTAAACGTTTATTGACATATGACATCAAAAAACGTAAGGTTTTTTAAATAAAAATCAGAAACTAAAAAATGGCCGTAAATTTCGCAGTTTTTCACGTACTACCCAGCTAGCACAACTTTTTTTTGCTTGCAAAATATGGTTTTATACTGTCCTATGGTATCTAAACAACATACCAACAATGCAGCGATACTACTTGATTTGCGAGTTTAGGGTAAAATTATGTACGATTTGACCGTACTATGTGTACTGCACGTCGAAGTTCCTCTGGTACTGCAGTGTCCTTTTTAGGACAGCCGAACTACACTTTTCAGTGCAACGCAAACTGCTCTTCTCAGAGCAAACTTCTTGTTTCTATGATCAATCAATCTTCCTGTTCCTTTGTACGTTGGACTGTCT
>JALPQI010004245.1:0-73331 GCA_025490895.1 Thaumatotibia leucotreta
ATGATCATTATTTGCAGAGCCCGGAAAATAAATAGCAAAATAAAAGACTGTCACAATCAAACTAGGGTGAGAAACATTGTTTTATCAATATCGACTAAGTTTTGTCTAAAAATCATAGCCATATGTTTAGATACATTATTTTATAATCATTAAAAACACACGCAAAAGAAGTAGTTAGTTAATAGTACATTACGACACAAGTGCGAAAAACAACGAGTGGCGATGTTTTAAAACACGACCGATAGGGAGTTACGAATTTCGAATTACGTGTCTCGTACGACGATTTTTAGTGCAGATGGCCCTCCAAAGTTTTTGACCTGACGTAAAACGACACGCTTCTCGCACTAGAGCCTAAAAAGGTATGTTTTATATGTGTTAAATCATCTAAAATGCAATGTCACTTATTTTTCAAATTAAGTAACAAATAACTCTTCCATCTTGGCTTCGCCGTAGTCAGGTGAGAAAACAAAAAATCAACCTCATAAAAGACAAAAGACAACTTCAATGAAAATAATAGACTCTTCTAAAATTAATACTCCATAAGAGATTGAATATCATTATTATCATTTCGTTGCGTATGACAGCGACAAAAATATAAGATGTGTCTTTGTAGATAAATTATTATTTGTATCTTAAAACGGTTTGAAACGGACGTGGTTGATATATAAACTTACTCGATATCGATAATAAAATGTTTCTCATCCTAGTTTCATTACGACAGTCTTTTGTTTTGCTATGGATTTTCTGGGCTCTGATTTGTTTAGTATCTTGGAAATACTTTATTAATGGAAGACCAACGCTGGACTGTAATTACATGCCACAGCTTTATGCTGAATTGGGGACCGTTTTGTGGCAAACTTTGTTTTTTTTCCTTTTAAGTATATATGTTAATAAGTGATGTCACAAATAAAAACAAAACTTTCTGCTATTTCTTTCTTCTTTCTTTTTTAATGGCATATTCTTATCACTATCCTTTTCCACTGACATAAGTACAAAGAAAGGGCAGCTAATGATTATCTCACAGATATTTTTTTATTCGGGAATGGTAAAACGCGCCCCAAATATTGCATAATTTATATATTAACATACATACTCCAATAACAAAATTTCCGACATAAATGATTAACACGGGGATGTCGTGACTTTTTTAGATTAAAACAGAAATATCTAAGAAATATAACTATTGAAATGGATTAATTTAAGTACATCCCGACGTTTCGAAATTAATTAATATACGCGACATAATCTATTTAAATAGTTAGATATAACTATTTAAGTTTTATTTTTGGACATAAATTGATCAACATACGTGATCTAATCCGTTTAAATAGTTTTATGTCATAATTACCTATCGCGGTAACCGAAGAAAATGTTAGGAATATTTAATACTTTATTCATTAATTTAGCAATATCAATGAGAACATAAACTTTATTTCCCCGTTTTCAAAACTGTGCTAGAAAAAAGTTTACTTACAATACCGACATCTCTAAAATGTTAGTAACACTGAAAGAAAAGTCAACTCATTTTGCGGAACACGACAACAGGCCAAGTGGAGACGTAAAAATTGTTATCATTAACATCGTCCGCGAGAGAGCACCGTTCTTGGCTTGTCGTAAAAGTACGCATTCTTTACAATTCGGCTTCGATAGAATTAGGAAGACAGGGCCTATGATTTTTTAGACAATTTCGATAGCATATTCAGCGATGGTCTTTGTTCATTAAGCGAAACTATTCTTATCATGGTGTTCATGTTTGGTAGTTCATAGGTAGGTCGCATTTCTTTTTATTCATCTTTTTTGTTGTTTTGTAAATGTAATTTGATTGTGATTCGACAGCATAGACAAAATTCATCATCATCATCATCATTTCAGCTAAAAGACGTCCACTGCTGGGCATAGGCCGCCCCCAATGATCGCCAATATGATCGGTTCTGCGCTGCTTGCCTCCAGCGGTACAAATAAAAAAATAAAAAATTAAAACTATATTACTATAAATTAACTTAAATGAAACTTTAAAAAAATACTTATCTATTAAAACGTAAAAACGATACCTAAAAATAAGTAAAACTAATCTTAAAGTAAACAATTAAATGAAATCTACTTACCTACTGAGAGACGCCACCCTGCAAAGGTGCCCAATAATTGTAATTGGTCCTGAATATTTTTATGTAAATTATTGTATTTAACTTTATTTGTAATTAAAAAATGCATTAAATGTAAAAATTCGTTAGCTCTTCATAAAATGGTGTACCTATAGAACGTTTCATATGACCCCTAATATACGAAACTATAATATATGTAACTTTTAAAGGAATGTTAAACCAATTTCAATATATAAGTTATTTATTGTTGTGTGTTACTTGATAGGCATTATAACAAATTATGAAAATCGGCTGTAGATAATTTTTTAAACAAAATTTTATGGTTTTGTTCTTACGGCTACAGTAGAAAAACTGTATTTATTATTTTCCACGAGTAACGATATAAATTGCTGATCTTGTATACTTACTTAACATAATTTGATATGATATTTTACGAGTCTGTTGAACTAGGTAGGTACGTAAATTTGTAAGTTACTGAATAATAACATGACTAATTCTTATTCGTTTCTTCCCAAGTGATTCGACAACACGTTTATCAACAGAATCAATTCGATAAAAAGATGTTAATAAGTAAAAAAAAACTTTAAGTAAAGTAGAAGCTAAGATATAACTTGACTACCCTCTTAGCTAATAATTTGTGTTCGTATTTAGTAAAAAGTCCCACTTTGTCGCTTACCATAAAGACGAGATTTCCTTGTATCTTCATTTGAATAAACTGACAAAGCGGCTTTATGGCAAACGACAAAGTGGGACATTTTACTGAACACATTCACATTTAGTATGTTATAGATTAAGCTAAGAAGTGCCTAAGGCTGTCTGTAATGTAGATAGATCCTTGAAATAAACTGTTTAAATTTTTTATACAGAGGGATTCTCCCTCTTATTCACCGTTCAAATGTTAAAGGGTTACTAAGGTCATATTGATGAACTTTTGACTATGTGACTGACATCCCATTCAAGAAAAAAAAACGTGGTTTGTATGGAACATTACATTTTTTTTCTCAAATTGGATGGTCGGTCCCATAGTAAAAGTTCATCAATTTGACCTTAATTAGGAGGCACACTAAAAGATCAACGCAGATGTCGCTACTGGGAACTGTACCTTGTTTACGTCTCGTGTCAAGTGTGTAGTTGCGATTTTTTCACAAAAGATTACGATTTTCAAGTGAAAATGTACTCTTTTATGACTGTACGCGAGCTTCAAGCTGAGCTTCGAAGGAGAAATGCGACAGTGGCTGGAAAAAAGACTGATTTGGTACAATGGTAATTAATTAAAACATTTGAGGTTATGTTACATATTTTTAGTGTTAATTTCATGTTTTTACACTCAAGTATGTATTTTCTTTTTAGATTGTAGGCATATGATCGAAACCAAAACTTTGGTGCAAACCTGGATGTTCAGGAAGACCGTTCGTATGCGTGCCCACCCGCTGATACTTTCAGGGATATTAACGCTAATTCGCCTATTCCCAATATCAGCAAACAGGAAATACAGGAATACTTTCAAAGGTATGTTCGTAAATTTGTTTCTTAGCTGTTCGTACTTATTTACTGTTATTGAATAGTCATATAAAATATCTCTCTTCATTATTTTCCTACAGATGCAAAACTCACCCGAAAGGACAACTTCTTTACGAATCTCGTCATCTAGTGACGGCTCGTTACTCGTCCGATGGTACGTACACCTATTTACGTGGACAGTGCAAAGCGAGCATGAAGAGCCTAACGTATGTTGTGGACGTGAAAGTCACTCAAGAAGGTTCTATAGAAGAGTGCCACTGCGAGTGTGCTGCAGGAAGCGGTACAGAGGCAAGTTGCAAGCATGTTGCTGTTTTGTTATTGGGTGCTCATGATATTGTCAACAAAAACTATATACTACTTCATCAAGTTTGCACTCAACAGCTGATGACTTTTAAGATACCTAAAAAGGTTTTTCAAAAATCACCCATTGCTGCACAAAACTTACCCACCAAAAGGATGAAGAGTTGTAATTACGATCCTCTCAAAGAGGAAGATATAATGTGTAATTACGAAGATTATGTGAGAAACTTGGCCATAGGTTATGGAGAAACATCTATGCCTATACTGCAAACGTATGAACCGGCAAATCCTCATGCAATTGAATGGGATCACTCATACAGTCAGGAGACTGCACAAGAAAACTTGCTAAAATATTTATATCTTAAGGATATCACTCCCGAGCAGATAAAGGAGGTTGAACAAAAAACTAGAGGACAAGACACATCTTCAGAATGGCATGAAATGCGGTCATGCAGGATTACCGCTAGTATGTTTTATAATGTGAGCCATAGCACTCATATCGGTAAAAAGGCGATAATAGAGAAGATTCTCTCACCAAAGCCAGTGTACACAAGAGCTGTAACTCATGGAAAGATTCATGAACCCATAGCTATTCAAAAATATGAAGCTATGTATGGCTTAGATGTAGAGAAATGCGGATTATTTATTTCCGATGAACACCCATTTCTTGCCGCCTCACCAGATGGGTTACTTGGAGAGGACACTGTCATTGAGGTCAAGTGTCCATATGCTGCAAGACACAGCATTATAACTGAGGTTACAGTAGCATATCTAGAAAGGATCAACGGTAACTTACATTTAAAAAAAAGGCACCCTTATTATGCTCAGATTCAAGGGCAGCTTTATTGCAGTAAGAGGAAATACTGCAATTTTATTGTATATACCTTTCCGGACATGAAAATCTTGTTTATAAACCGGGATGACAGCTATATTAATGAGATGCTCACTGGACTGATAAACTTTTATATTCATGATCTAGAACCTGCAGTATTTAATAAATATGTCGGAGTCGCGCTTCAGTTGGCGCAGACCTGTACGACACGTCGAGTCATCGGACGCCAGAATTGTGCTATTTACGATGAGACAGTTTTGTTTGCAATGTTTACAATTAATTTGTTAAGAGTTACTAAATCTACAAAACGATAAGCAATGTATTGCTTCGAGTGGTCTTTGCTTTGGTCCATGCAGGTAGAGAATAAAACCCGGTTGAGATCTACCCGTCTGTGAAGCAGGTTGTTTATGACCTGACAGTATAAAAGGTCACTAGCGCTGTTTTCATGATGCATTCACATTCGCGCGTTAGACTTAGAAAGAAGTCATTCTTGCTTTAGATATTGGAAAGTCAATTCATTCTGATTCCCGCGTTAGACTTCGAAAGATTGATTCTTGCCTAGACTTGGAATAGATTCCGATTATGATCATTCCTTCCATTAAGTCAGTCTATCTTGAGACCGCGAATAGATTTGATTAAGTGCACTCCAGAGTAAGAGGAGTTTGACTAGATTCAATAGTTTGTTAGATTCAGATCGTTATTTCCTAGCATCCTGACGAAAGACGTTATTTCTTGTGTTTTGAAATTGGTGAAGCATGGACTCAAACTTAGAACTCTCTAGTCGTTTTCCATTAGTTGTTGTTGTTGTTTAAAGTGTTTTAATTAATCGTATTTTAAGTGTGTACCTATTGTAATGATCTAAAATTGTAATTACCAATGATTTGAAAAGATTAAAACATACAACCCGCTGAGTTTCTTCCTGGTTCTTCTCTGTTGTGGTTTAACTCTTGCGAACCAGAGTAGTAATAAAAAAAGATCTTAATTCATGTTGTGTTTTCATTATGAGTCCATGCCTACATGCATAAGTGCGTAGATAGCTAAACCATCCCCCTATAGCTCGGCCGGACCTGATATAAAAGGGCTCTACGCCGAGAAATATATATATGTCGGAGACATGCTTCAGTTGGCGCAGACGTGTACGACATGTCGAGGCATCGAACGTCTGAATAGTCTTATTTACAATAAGAATAGTCTTAATTGCAATGTTTACATTTAATTTGTTAAGAGTGATAAAATCTAGAAAACGATAAGCAATGTTTTGCTTGAGATGTTCTTTGCTTGGTCCATGCAGGTAGACATTAAACGTCATATTGGTATCTACCCGCATATGAAACGGTAGTTTGTGAGTTGACGGTATAAAAGGTCACTAGCGCAGTATTCAGGGATTCATTCTTGATTTAGAGTTGGAATAAAGCATTCCAGGGTTGAGTAAATGATGCATGGACGCAAGCTTATAACTCTCCAGTCGTTTTCTATCAGTATAGTTTAAAGTGTTGTAAATAGTCTTGTTTTAAGTGTGTACTTGTTGTGATTATTTAAAGTTTGGAAAATGTAAGACCGTCTGAGTTTCTTGCTGGTTCTTCTCACGACAGAGGTTTATCTTTTGCGAACCAGTATAATAAAAGATCGTAATCTATCTTGTGTTTAATTATGTGCGTCCATGCATAGTATACACCTTTGTAAATAGATACATTACATGACTTTAAAATATTCCATCCCCCGTTCTCGGCTGTCCCTCCGACATATATAAAGATTATTTATCTTTAATAAAAAAACATTAAAATGTGATTAGCTTTTTTATTTCTTTTTCTTCATTATACATTCCCTAAAATTACAACACATAAAACATACAAAGAATATTTTACTGGCTATTGGAATATAACTATGGTCTAGCTCAGACTTCAATATTTTGTAAGTTTTTGTCAATCCAATAATCCTTTCTATATGGACACGTTTACTTGCAAGTTCTCTGTCTTTTATGATTGACAAATCTGGCAACTGAGACTTTCCTTTTAGAAAAGTTGGTATTTTTACTGTAATGTTTTTATCAGCAAACATGTCCTGAATTGTGAATCCTCTATCTGCTAGTACACTATCACCACTTTGACACTTGGACACTAAACCACTTCGTTCAACTGTTTGTCTGTCACTTATAGACCCCGCATATGCTTGAGAACAATAGGATAGCAATCCACCTGGTGTTGCTCCTACTAATACTTTAAGAGTATTAGCGTGTTTATAACTACTCCAAGAAGCTTGCTGAGATGTAGGATTTTTTGGTTTCTGAACAGTTATTTCAGTGCCATCTAATATGACTCTCACATTTTTATCATATTCTTTGAAGTGTTTTGGCATGTAGAATTGAGTTAGTTCTTTTGTAGGCCATATATTTATTCTACTCCAGAGTTGGTATATAAAATTTATCCATGTTATAAATATATTTGACACAGTTGTTTCACTTATGTTAAAAAACTTACTAAGCTCGAAAATGCACTTATTCTGTCTTAGTTTCATCAAAGTAAGGAAAAATTTGTCCTCAGTAGATAGAGTAGTAACATTGCTGCCGAAGTATCTGATCTTGTGTGCCATCGGACTAAGTGTCGAGTAGACAAAATGAAATTTCTCGTATGTCTCAAAGCCTGTATAGAATAGTATGGATTTATCATCATTTTTGTACCTGTTTATTGACCCATATATGTGCTCATGGTCTACTTGAACACTCTTTGATAAATGCTCTGGATCTGTTTGTGCCTTTTGAGCTGGTACTGTAATTTCCACAGTGGTACATATTTCTTCTCGCCCTACATCCGGAATAATGTGGCTCACTATTGGTTCTGTCACTGTCCTCTGTTCGGTTAGTTCATTATCTTCCAAAATAAGCTTTCTTTGACTTCTTTGTTCATAACGTTGTTGACGTTCTAGTGCTGCGGGCGTTACCTCTTCTTTTTTGGTGAAACAGAATGTTGATGGCACGGCAGTTTCTTTTAAAAACCTCGCTAGTGGAGCAGCATCTGAAAATTTAAATAAGGTTTTCAAGTGATATCTAGCCATGATTCTTTTGTTGGAGCTGATGGAGTCTGCAGCAAGGACAAGAGTGTTGGGGGGATTTACATATTTTAATTTGTAGTTATAACTTTTCTCAAACTTGCTACGGAATGTTGATGTTACTTACTTTGAATTAAACCCGGAAATACTATGTATCCGGTGGCATATGCTAAGATGATATGTAAAGAGATTTCATGTATTTATTTCACACCTAGGACTGCAAACAAACTGTCTTTTGTTTTGAAACGTCAAATTGTGACACTATGTCTTGACATTCAGCCACAGAAAAAAAAAATAACCTAAGAACTAATGTCTATACCAACAGGTAAAAGGATACCTCAAACAGATTAAAAAAAAGTTTGGCGCGAATGTTTTTTTTAAATATTTTACGATACTGTACTATGGTTTATTTACAAATGAAATAGTAAGGTTCGGCGAAATCAGTTCGTTTTATTTCATGGCAAGTTTGAGAAAAGCACTATACAAATCTCGGCGAGAAACAGGGTTACAGGCCGCGTATCCCTATCTGGCCTCAGTTCCTTCGGCCAGATATATCTACTTGGCCTGTAACCCTTCGTTTCCCGTCCTCTATAGTAATGTACTATTACTCACCTGTATATTAACTTTTTCCAAAATAATCTTCTTCTTTAAAATGCAGTGCACATAATCGAGCTGTATTACTTGCCCTAAATTTTTTGATACGCAGAGCATTTTCCCAACGTTTTCTGCGTATGGGGTCCTTAGGAAATAAGTGAACTCCTCTGCTTTTGCAATTCGGTGCACTACATTGAGGCATTCTTGAGAAAAAATGCAAAAGTTTAAAATTACTTATAAAAAATGTATGTGATTTGACAGTTCTTATGTGAATGGCGGGTACAGTTCACTTATGCGAAATCTGGCGGGATAAAATGTCAGTTTTCCTCTTAATTAACCCTCTAAAATTTAAAATGGTGAATAAAAAATCAACCTGATTATGTAATCCTCCATAGGGCAGTAATGTTTTTTTATGACTCCACGTACGCATGTAAGCAATCGCCCATATGGTGTTCAAATGTGATGATAGATAAATGCAACTAATAATTGAAACCTTGGCGTTTGTTTCAACTAGGTCAAATTAATAATAGCCGTTTGTAGATTTCGACACTGAATAAATAAATCTGTTTTAATCAGACCAATTGAAACTTAAAGTGGCGGCTTTTGTGTCAAAATAGTTTGGGCACATACGGGTAAATGCAACCTAAATTTCCAGGGCAAATCCAGGGTAAAGTGAAATTGTTTTGTATGAATATAATCTAATAAGTTGTGATAGTCCTATATCTTCCTAATTGCTGTAAATATTACTAAATTAATTTAAATGTGTTCATCTGTTCATGTAAATCAAAATTTAAATTATTTATGTGTACGTACTATTTTACTAGTTCTGTCCTAATCCGTTCAAACTATGTACCTACCTATATTATCTTATTGTAATTAAATTGTGCAAATTCTAAATTTATGACAAATAATGTTATTTTGTTTCTACATAAAAGTAAAACGGAAAATATCCACGAACTACTGTCTTTTCTTAAAAAAACCTTAGAAACAGAGTCGATCTTTGGGCCTATAAACGAAGTAAAAAATGAAAGTAAATCCAAAAATGATCATAATATTTTTTGTTTCTCTAGCCACGAAGTATCGATCCATAAAGATTATTTTATGAATTTCCAAAAATAAAAAAATCGATCCACCCTAATACATACCTGAATTTACTGGGCGGCGCATACTGGATATCATTTACTTCCGAGTCACTGTTACATGATCATTGTAGACATCGGGAGACGTCATAAACTCCAATCACAGTCGGCCATTAACGTCCATGTACATTTGGCCTTAGAATTGATCACGCCATCCATCAATATTACTCCAGGGCACTCCGGATCTTACATGGAGGTAACATAGTGTACATTTGCACAATAGTAAAATTAAACCAAACCGAAAGCAATTCATCAATTATTCGACCGTCAAATTAAATAGATCCCTTAAATAATAATTAAGTAGGTATACTTCATCATCATAATGTTCATATCATATTTACGCCAAATTCTAGCACTAAAGACACTGAGCTGAGCTAAGCCACGGATAGACAGACGGATGGATAGACAGACAGATGGATAGACAGACAAACATGGCAAAACTAATTTCCGAGTTGGCTAAAGAACATTAAAATGAAGATTTGTAAAACGTAAAAAAATATATCGATGATAATAGATTAGGTACCTACTTAATCTTTTTTCATCGATATATTTTATACTTACATACTTTTCTATCGACAGTTTTTACAATATTTTTGTAGTTTCCGCTTATTGATACACTTGATTGTTATAAATTATCTATCCAATTGTAAATCACTTTTGTATATTATTACTATTACTTTACTTCCGAATGGAGTAGATCATAGAGATAGTGAATATTGCATTGCATCCTTACCCCTCATATGTAACATAAAAATATTTTTAACCCTTTAAAAGGCAGAGGGCATATTTTTTCCACCATGTTTCAACATTGTGTCAAAGTAGCAAGAGTCCAATTTTGCGCATTTCCGACATTTGTCTGTCCGTTAAAGGGATAATTTTTTGTCAAGAGTTATTTATGCCACATACACACAATCGGGCAAAGGTCAAATATTAACCATTTCGTTTTCTTTAAATACTAGGTATTCATTTCAAATGCTGATACGAGGTACTTATAAAGTGTACCTAAATGGTTATGACACGGCTGTTTCTAGACTTTATACCTCTGCTCCCTGCTCTATTAACCATTGTTTAGTTTTTTTTTCGGAAAACTATACATTTAAAATAAGAAAACCTCATCCACATTACAGACAACCCAAATAAAAAGCAATGTCAGTAGATGAATGTTCTTTCATGACTCATTAAAACCGGCCGGTCTCCACAATTCCTTATTATTTTGTGCCCCCACTTTGTCCGGCTTGTTTGTTCGAGTCTTCATTTCCGGTGATATTTCAGAGGATATCATTGGCTTTAACCTTTTTTATTTACCTTTTCAAAAGTGGCGCTGTGATGACTTGCTCTTTTGCGGGTAGATATATTGATTTTTTAATATAATGAATCACTATTGTCATTTAAATACAAAAACGATAAGCTTATCCTTTGAACATAGAAGAGCTTTTTTTTGTATCAGCCCTTAACATAATCAAACTAAACTTTTGTTATTGTAGATATGAAGGGTTCACGGAAAAAACAAGTCCAGTACTTAAAAAAAATCAGGACAAATTCACACCTTTTTCTGTTAAAAGTAAGGTGACTTTTCTTTCTGTAATTGAATATGACTAGACATGTTTTTCCGTGGACCCCTTCATTCATATGTTCTGAATATTGTGATTATGAAGATTGTATACTAATCTATATAGGGTGTTTTTCTTCACTTGCTTTTATTTAAGGTCAAATATAATTAATTTCTCTAAAAAACTAGTGTCTTAACTCTTACTATTATTGAGTTAATTAAAAAATAAATTTAATGACTGAACAAGTGTATTGCAACCTTTATTACATTCAAATGTTACTTATTTTGACATGTGCCGTGAGTCACCTGGGTACTTAGACAAGTTGCCAATCGCTAATGCTTAGTCGTCAATCGTAAACGAAAGGCAGCTAATAGTCTTTGTCGCACTAATATGAAAGAGTGACAGATAGGGAAAACTACGATACGTTTTTGAGCGTTAGCGATTGGCAATTTTGCTAAGCATCCTGAGATTAACTTTTATGGTATTCTGTAGGTTCTCTCACACTTATTATTTCATTTATTATGTATGAAAACGTTAAAAGATTTTTTTTCTCGTATTTAACAAACACTGATATACCAGGCAACTTTTATTGATGTCCCAAGTAACGTGTCCAATTTAACGCAAATCAACACGGACACCCTGTATATAAAAGTGTCGTAAATTATCTGCCGCAACTCTAGCAAGAACATTACTCTCCAGCACTATTGGGCCTCTTACTCGTATTTTACGATAGACACCCGGGCAGTCCAGGCGCGTGCTACCACCGCACATAAACTATCCCCTCAAAATATGAGGCGCTCGACCGCTAGCGAAATCCTGAATATTGAAAGCAAACCCACTATTCAACTAAATATTACTGATTCAGTGTTAGACACGGTGCTTACTCTTGACGTGACTGAGTCTTGAGAGAGAGGTAAACATAATTCTGAAAGAAGATGATGTTATCGTGGTATTATTTTACTTTGTGCGGTGTATTTCTGTACGGATTTATTTTTTTTACAATAAATACACTATAATAAATAATGATAAATACTAAAAGTTTTGTGGACTAAATTAAATGTGTTTTTAAGTAGTCGCACTACTAAGAATAACTATGTAGGTACTATAAATTATAAATATTAGAAACCAAAGAAAAAAATACTTGTTCGCCAGCATTCAAGTTTAGGAGCGTTTTTCTAAATGAAATCTTGGAAACCTAATTCTTCTAGGTGTGGTCTCACTTCGGCTTATTCAAATCAAAAACAAAAGTATTTTTAACAAAATTTAAGTTTCCGTTGCCTAGACGACGGTCGTAATACGTTCATACAATACGTGCCGTACCTGGGGTGCGATTTTTGAATTTCACCGGTGACTTATTCTCACCGAAAACAAGTGATTTTCCTTGAGTTCGTATTTTTGAAATGTCATAGGTGACTAAAATTGTCATATCTACGGATATGATATCGCTTTACGAGTGCCCCCACCCACTCGATTTGAAATCACAGTGTGACTATTTTTCACAGTTGATTTAGCCTGTGTCGCGTTTTATAAAGTTACAATTTACAATTTCGCTGTTTGCCTCTCTAACGCTCGCACATATTGGCTAGAAAGAGTGGCAAACAGCGAAATCGTAAATTGTAACTTTATAAAACGGGACCCTGCCAGGCTGCCATCTTTCAAAACTTTAGTTTTCTTTTCAAATGACATTGACACTTCGTTTTACGTTCGACCGTTTTGACAGAATCTAATATGAGTTAAAGGTAGTATGAAAACTAACAACGGATACTAAGGGCAACACTATTACATCTGCGTGAAAAGGGACGTAACAGGATAATTGTCTATGACTGACATTGTCCAATTTATGCATGTTGGTAAAAAAACGTGTGAGATTCAAAAATACGGCATTTGGGAAACAGTCACATCAAATCATAGGAGATAATTTTAGTCACCAGTGATCTCGATCGCCAATCCGCTTGCCCAGCGTGGCGATTGTGGGCATTTACCTCCTAATGCGTCCATACGCATAGTTAATAGGAGAAGCCTACGTCCAGCAGTGGACTATGATAGGCTGATGATAATCTCAGTATCATCGGTGAAATTAAAAAATCGCACTCCTATACATTTTTAGGAGGCTCATTCGCATAAGAATCAGTACCTAAATAAATAATGTAAATGTAAATAATAAGCTAATAAACGTTAGCTCTATTTGGTCACTGAATTTAACTAATAAGATAATTATGATTGCTAAACGGTATGTTTATTTTGCAGTTGATTGTATCAGCTACCGATATGAAATAGTATGAAATCCTGTTCAAACATTAAATATTAGTTGTTAACTGATCAAATGACCGGAGATTATCAATTCCCATTTGCCTTCGAGGGAATTTCATTATCTGGCAGGAAAACACAGATCTTAACTCTAAAATCAACAGATTGTTTTATTACCTTTGCCGTCACAATACACCACAGGCAATTTCTTTGTTATCTCGAGGTAAAATAATACTTAAGCTCAAGAATGGGTACCTAATATAAAAATTCGATCGCAATTCAATAAGTCTGCGTAATAGGAATATCTGACTTTGATCGTATATATTTAATTGAACGTTTGAGATAAAACAACAATTCTTGTTTGTAATTTCGGAAGATCTTACCTGGCACGGAGATTGAATTTCGTTTGGCTTAATATTGTTTTTACCGCTCCAACTTAGAATTTATCTTGCTAAACTTTATTTCTTGAAATCAGAACAATCGCCACGTTGTATTTTATCCACATGCGGTAAAATTAAAATAAAATCCTAAGCAGGTAATAATTTTGAAAACAAAATGTTGTAGTTTAGTGGTATAAAGGTATTTTTCTAACCACGCAGCGGTGAAAAAACAATAGTTTTCCTCTCGAATTTTCGAAATATCAATACTTCTCTGAAACCATACTTATAAATTTGTTGCTCCGCATAATGCACTCGACTTTAGCCACTTGTGAGAAAAATACCGTACCTACCGTACCGTACGTAGGTAAAATAAACATAAGCCATTTGTACCAAATTCAAAGGAAAATTACTCCACAGAAGCGATGTTCATAACCTCTCTCTTACCGAAAATTGCAGCGGAATTGAGAAAAAGGCTGGCTGGCCGCATATGTCTCCGCTATTGGCATGGTTCCACTGATTCGGCTACTCCACCGCCGCGGCTTGGTACATCATTGCTGAGCACTGTGACAGCCAGTTACTTGTACATTGCTGCTCAAAATTTTATATTGGTTTTATTTGGACTGTTATCATTTTCTTGGAGATACAATTTGTAGCACGTTACCGCATAAAATGCAGAACTCCTATCAAGTTGGAATTAGAATGTATTAATTAAACAGAATAGATGTTAATTGTCTTAGCCCGAAGTTTCTATTTTTAATACCTATCTGTTTAAATCACCCACCAGATGCGTTTAATGAATAGCGAGATTTTGGAAATAATTTTTAAAACGTTCAAATTGCACAATTATTCATTTTATTTCTGTTATGTACTGTAGTAATTCTTTACTCGAAAAGCATAGTATTTTGCTTTAATTTGACATTTAGAACCAGAACTAGTCTATTTTCATTTTGGTGCGCATCGGCACTTCAATGCACTTAAAACATTTGAAAAACTTCGCGCCGTCAAAGTTTATCTTAGTAACGGGCAGGTCAAGCGGTAGCCAAATCGATTGAAGTGGAGGCCCCAGGCAGATTCATGTAGCCTGCGCCAATACTGTTTAGGTTAGCTTAGAATTGTTTGAACAGGTTTTGAAAATAAGCCAGCCTTTGTCGTGGAACAATTTGAGGTAGTTTGTAGTGAGCTTTTGTTATTCCAAGGCTTCATTGTGAAGGCTTATAAACTTTTGAGAACGACTAGTTACGTGTACTAAGAAGGCAAGAATAAAACTGCATTAGGCTCAAAATTGCTCGAATTTTTACAACTGAAAATAAATTGACATGTGACTGTTTTTGGGAAAACGTCCCACATTGTCAATAAAGTTATACTTTATGACTAGTTTTTAAAACTAGACAAAAAAGGATGCATACGTTTTCATGAAATAATTTATTACAAATTTTGAAGTTTGTGCAATCAAATAAACTGTTATACTTTAAGAACCTAAAATTATTTAAAATAATATAATATGTGTGTACTCTATAGTCTAAACTGCTCGTAACTCCGTAACCAGGTGGCTTATTGATGGTCCCGTTTTTCCATTTATCGAGCTACGCGTCTCTTTCGTACTTGCACAAGAACGTGACGGTAACGACGACAAACGATTAGACGCGATACCATCATAAGCCTACAGGTCACTTTTGCACTTGCATACTTGTTAAAACATGGCGGCAACCTTGACTAGACACGGTGTCATCTTAAGCCTACAGAATAACAAAGCAGGACATTTACTAAACTTACTCGATCGACAGTAGCTGTCTAGTGGACATAAGCAAGCAAGCAGATCATAGTGGAGATTGCAGACATACAGTAGGTAGGCACACTCGCCATTAGATACATCGGACCGGCCCCGGTACTCAAAATTATCTGAACATGCTGTACACTCTAGCGCCATGACAAAATAGAGATACAATAGAGACACAATTTTCCTTATCGACTGAGTACATTATTCCTACGAATTATTTGTACATTGTCATCGCCACGCAAATATATTATAATATTTATATCTGAAAATATTATCTCAATAAAACCACAGGGGTGACATTGACAAATACTAGGGCGGCCAATTCCTTTATTGTGAGTTTTTATCATGCCAAGTTTGACGTCATAAAGTGAAAACAAATAACTTCGGACGTGGGTTGGCCGTGGGAAATGTTTTGTTTTGCGCAGCTTTTGGGTACCGTTGTTATTATCATTTATATTTTTTTAAGCCTGTAAATATTTAAGAGAGACATTTGTAAACATGTTTTTAATTAAAGAGAGCAAATAGTATTTTTAGTAAAAGGTAAATGTCTTACAATAACAACGTTTATATTGAATGATTGCAAACAAGTTCAATATTATTATTCTATATTGAGTAGGTACAGATACTTAAAGTTTTTAAAACATACATTCTTCTATGAAAACAAGGCCTGCGTTTAGTTAACATGAAAACTGAAATTCAGGGGGTCACAACGATCTTAATGCGATTCAGTTTTTATCAGCAAGAAAATGGTATCATTTTATATGATTGGAGAAAATGTCCTATGTGTATGGATACATTAGGAGATTGATGACCATAATCTTCACGCTGGGCAAGCGGGTTGGCTATTGCAGTAGTGTGTCCACTGCGATTGCCAACCTGCAATGTTAAAGTAAGTTCTGGAACACCTACTGATGCAATGTTCAGGAAACATTCTTCCTTGAGACTTTGATTAAGTCAATTCACTAGATTTAATTAATTGCATCCAAGGAGCGGCAAAATGATGCATGCACGTAAGCTCAGACCTCTCCATTCGTTTTATATCTTATTGTTAATAGCTGTTGTTTTAAGTAAACCTATTATGATTATCTAAAGTTTGAAAACATAAGACCGTCTTAGTTTCTTGCTGGTATCGTCTCATGACAAAGTTTATCCTACCCCCTTTCGATCGATAATAAAAAGATCATAATTTATCTTGTGCTAATTAATGATTGTCTAGGAATTAGATATTTATTTTGGCCCCTATCTCGGCCATCGCTGCGTCATATACATATACGATTTTATTTGCGTATTGCTCAATTTTAGGAAGCAACGGAACCCCCTTGTTCAAACATAACGCGAAACCTAGCATGATAAAGCTACAAACGTCGACTCTTGTGAAAAAAGAATGTCTTTGTTTACGAGAACATTGAAGAACTCTGTATTGTTTTCTGGGAGCGCCTGAAATTCAGCTACAAAAAAAACGAAATATTGTTGTAACTTTTTAAAACGGAAGAAGTGCAAAACTAGACTTCATTAATCTATTATATTTAATTTAATATAATTCAGTCACTGTAGTGTCGTTAAATAATTGTAAATTATTTATATTACAGATTTTATTAACACCATTAACCGATCAACAGAACTATTAAAAGTTCTAAGTAACTTCTTAAATTTAGTAAAACGCAATGTACCAATATATTTTAATGTTTAATTTGAGCTCTTTCAATAGAATTTCTGAACATAGGCCTCCCCTTTGGACCACCACATACAACGGTCGGACCGTCAACCGACAATACTGACATGCATCCACTGTATCCCGGCGATCTTCATATAAAGTCGTCCTCTGTTCATCTTGTAAGTGGACGTCCTACACTGTCAAAACGTGGTCTCCGCTTGAGCATTTTTCCACGCCATCGGTCATCCGCTATGCGTGCAATGTGGCCTAAAAAACACAATATTATCAATTTATTCTATGTAACCAAAAAATATTCAGTTTTAGACTTTCAGTGGTTATTTTATCCCATCAAAAATTTGATCAGCGGCAAAAAAAAAAATAGTTTTTAATAGTTTAAAAATAGTTTTACTATTTTCAAATCGGTATTAAAGTTTCAGAGTTTAATGAATACCTATTAATCATAACAACACAATATACCCAACTAGATTGCAAAAAAAATACTTTACTCATTAAAAAATCGAGCTTTAATATCAAACAGTTCTGCATGAGATAGCAAACAATATTAGAAAGTAGTTTTATTTGAGAACCCTCCTATTCTTAAAGGGTTAAAAAGCACTTATAACTAGATACCTTAACCGGACAAAGAGAAGAACTTCACCAGTTCACATTAATGTTTTCCCAACTTTTCAATGGATAATCGCGCCATCTCGGATATTTCCTTATTCACGAGCGAATCCGTACTCCATCGCACTTGGCAACACAATAAAACGGTGATCTGAATCGTCAGGTAGGCACAATGGCGAGTGAAAGTTTCCGGCGAAAGCAATTTCCCGTCATATTGCAATATACTAGATAACGGGAAGAGCGGAATTCCCGATCATTTTGAGCCAAATATTGAGACAGACATTTTGTCGTGAAGCCGATCTTGCCAAATGTGTTTTATTAAGACTAAACCTGAGAAATATATATTTTTTGAAATATGACATCCGATCATGCGTTTGATGTCATGTTAAGTTTTTCTCATTATTTATTATCTACTGGCAACTAACAGTTTCACTATATTTAAATCACTTAAGTTTTCTTTGTGCTCGTCTTTTATGTTGTTGTCGTTGTCGTAATTCCTAGGGCACCCCGGAGGTGCATAGGGCCTCCACAAGATCCTTTCACGCTTTTCTGTCTTGAGCAACCTTCTTGGCTTCGCTCCAGGTCAGGCCTACGGCTCACAATTCGCTCTCCACTCTTCTTTTCCGCGTGTGTACAGAGCGACCAGACCAGAGGTCTCCACTTAAAGGCGATACTAGCGAGGTTCGTTGCTCCTCTTCACAGAGTATGCCCGATCCATCTCCATTATGCCCCGGCCACGACATTGGTCTAAGGCGACCAGCGGCGAGCGAATCCATAAGTGGGACCGGAATGCCGATATGTGTGCGAGAGGGAGCACCATACGTTTTCCGCTAAGCCGGTCGCCTTAGACCGATGTCGTGGCCGCGGCGTTACCGCTGCGCTACTTCTTGCACTACTCGTATTTTATGGCATAAACAAAACATTGTTTTTTTTCTGGCGGTTAACACTTTTTACCCGGTCATGTGTCAATTCATACATTGAGTAATTCGCGACACAAGCACAAGGTTCTGATAAATGTGCTATATTATCCGCAAGCTGCTGTCAAGCATCAGGAGCCCATTTCTCGAAAGCTTGTTACTTGTGATACAAGCGGAAGTCTTTATCTAATGAATAGTGTCAAAAAGAGTCATCGTATTACAAGTTACAAGCTTTCGAGAAACGGGCCCCAGTTGTACTACTTGTAGTTCTACGGGAGTTATCCAATGATCTGTTTCGACAAGTGAAACGATAAGTTCAAATGAAAAATATGATTTTGATTAGTAAGGCTTGTAATTATCTATCAGTATAGTAATAAGATATTTTTTTCCTAGTGAAATAACGATTTCATGCAATAACTATTCCGTAGATACTTATTTAACGCGGCTAATCCGAATTTATCAGTTCATCTGCCTGCTATAGCCATTACCACATATTATTTAAGCGATTTTGCCGTACCTATGCTGGGTTGGCCGATTATAATCATCTTTTAGATTAGTCGATTAGATATTTTAGGCAATTACTTTTTGCTACCTTTTCCCCGTTCAAGAAATGTGTTTACTCAATATAATAATTATTATGCTATATTATGTTCACTGTAGGCAGGTATGTATAAACATATATATATATAGTTAGTCAAATACTTTGTCGCAGTCAAAGTGGCTAATCATTCAATAAACTTACTCAATGTATCTATGGTGTACCAAACTATTTGGCCGGCTATCTTGTTTACATGGATGATATATATTAATTATGCTTTACAGGTAGTGAAATTCTTAAAATTATTATTTTCTGTCTTATTTCCGTAATAATATTAATTATTGAGGTTCCAAGTGAAGCCCAGGTCTTAGGATGTAAAGAAATTAATCGCAGTTATTATAATTACTACTACCTATTGTTCCTCAAATTACATAGCATTTTTCTATTTAAAGCACATATTTATTGCACATTGTCAATATCGTCAAATTTATGCTGAGTACACAAAATAGAATTAGTAAATCACAACAAAATCGTGGATATATAACAAACTCGAACTAGGATAACTAAGAGTTCTTAAGATAGAAAAATCTATTTTCTATTTCATGTCGTTTAATATTTGTGTGTATCACAAAAGAACAATGCAAAAGACGCATTTTGGTGGGCTACATTTTTTATCCTTTATTTATACGATATGTTTTGGAACACTCGTTACGGAATCCTTATATTATCATTCTTTCAGAGATCTGTGCCTACAGATACGATGATAAACAAACAGTGCCATGATAAAGGTGCATTTAGACCAAACGAGCATTCGCTCGTTCTATCCCCCACTCTACGAAATCAACGAATTTCGACGAATCACGTTTTGTGTAACGAACGAATTTCGTAGAGTGGGGGATAGAATGAGCGAATGCTCGTTTGGTCTAAATGTATCTTCAGGCTTATGATCGTACCGTGTTTTTTGATCGTCTTTGCGTTGCCGACACATTCTTACAAGTATGCAAGTGTGACAGTGACGATTAGCGCGATAAACGGTAAATGCGTGACCACGATAATCACCTGTAGCCGTACCACGACTTTGCAAGTATCGGTAACGTTAGGTTTTTCTTGATACGTAAAGCAGGCCATCGTACTCGCCCCAATATGTCAATACGAGCGCGATAGAATGCATTACGTATCGAGTAAAACCCAACGTATTATTTACTTTCCAACTCATGGTAGGTACGGCTACTGTAGACCAATGATGCTTCCGTGTTTATCGTTTGTCGTAATTGTCGTCACATTCTGATAAGTATTACTTAAAAACACAAATCAAAGTATTCAATAAATAAAATGATTGAATTTCAGAAGACATAATAACTACTCATAAATATCATAAAACTCACGTGAATTTAGTCACTTCGCGCGACATGTCGGGGAGCCTAGATCTCCATTATAACACCTCGCGACTTGCAAGCGCGGCACGTACTGATGCCCGCCGCGCAGCTCACTGGAGGGTGGTTTTATGCCGGCACTCATATCATAGCCGATATTTATGTTCTTTAGGGACACCTAGGCTCTCCGAAGCATTTCGCGCGTAGTAACTAAATACTCGTGAAATTAACCCTTTAATTATATTTATAGAAATAATTTGGTTTATTCCCCAAAAAAAATATATTCATCGGTTTGTTTCACTTACAATTCTGTTCGGAGTACTACTCAAAAATCAATATTTCGTACTAACATAAAAATCTAAGTGATTACTTCAAAAATGCTACACAGTATGTGGTAATTTTATAGGCACCTACCTACTGTACTTTCAGCTTCCATTTATCCGTCCCCGTGGAGTACAAAGACGTGCCGCTGCGAATGAAATCACATTTTGTCGCGTCATTGCCTCAAAGCATTAGCACATTAGCTAATGGCGTGTGGCCCAAAAATGGATTTCTGATGGAAACCATAGGTGAACCCTGAAAAAGTATGTTTCCATTCGTATATTTTATGATTTTACGGTCCCGTCATCACGATGTATACTCAAATAATTGGAGCCCTAGCCTCCGGTACCACATTTAAGTGACAAGACAGTAGTACGGAATTTCTTAAAGCCTGATAAATGACGTCACCTTCATAGAGTTCCCAAGAGGCCTAGGGCTCCAATTGGTTGACTCCTATTTGCTAATAAATACCTAACTAATTTGTAACGTGGGCAACTTTTTAGGGTTCCGTAGTAAACAAGGAACCCGTATAGTTTCACCATGTCCGTCTGGCCGTCTGTCCGCATCATAGCTCAGTTATTTACTGTAATCCTATAGTGTGGGGTACCAATAGGTCTCTTAAAATTAATAAGGGTCTGAAAAGAAAGTTATTTTCTAAAGTCAATATTTACGGATATAACTGATCCAGAATAAAAAAAAATGTGTCCCCCCTGTCTAACTTTTGATCCGTAGGTTCAAAAAAAAAATGAATCATGAATGGAATACTTTCAAATGAAACTAGGTATGTAGAACATAATCGGTCCAGCCGCTTTCGAATAACTACAGAACTCTATACTGAGCATGGCCGGACAGGCGAACATGCTCTTGGCAGGTTTTTTGTATTATCAGGTGGCTTATGATATGAGAGTTACGAGAGTATAGTACGTGAAATATAAATTGGTAACTTTCTACCTAAATTATTAGTAAAAATAAACATTCAATTTATATTTCTCGAACTATAACGGTTTTAGCGTTTATTGTAGGTATTACGCGTCAATTTCGCACATGTCTACTACTAAGCGTAATACTCCTAGGCGGCTGATGCCTAAAGGTGCATTTAAACCAAAAGAACTTCGCTGTTCTAGCGCCCGTTCTACGAAACCAACCAATCACGTTTTGTTTACCGATCGAATTTCGTAGAGTGGGAGGTTAGAACAGCGAATGCTCTTTAAGTTTAACCGAACCTTAAGCCATTCGAGTCTGCTATGCTATTCTCTTATTCACATATTAGACGCTGCGTTCGTCAACGAGCTCGACATCGAGACAGCCTTGTCTAAAATCCTAGCTGTTTTATTTGACATTAGGAATCGAAGCTGTGAGCGAGGTTGTGTGCGAGTTCGTCGCTGTTTTTCGTTAGAGAATACGAAGTTCGTACATTAAACGTCAAACTCTCGACGCAATGTAGTTCCAGCTCACGCCGCATTCGTCGCCGAGCACTAGTGTCGTTTAAAGTACATTATTGAATACCATTTTTAGGCTCGACGCTGCCGCAGTGCTGACACAGCGCTGACAGCAAGGCAGTTTCCTTAGTGAATAACACTGCTGATTTGCCGAGTAGTTTAGGCATCAGCCTCAAAAGCTTGGTGGTAAATTCGGCAATTAATAAGTAATTTATGAAATGTGTATACCCAATTTTAAATCACTCACATAATCAAATCTAATCTAATCAATCACATAATCAATTATGTCCCAGGAGAACATCTGTCAAAGTCTGGATATATTATTATCCTGGTATATCCGTCTATATACCTATCAATATGAGTTGCTATTTTTAGTAAAATTATGTAAAAGTATATGTCGGGTAGTCATAGTCATATCGATCTTCGTTATTGACAGTAACTACATAATTGCTTATTTAGTCGGCCTCCGTCGCCTCTTTAATAGTATCTTTGTTTACGAAGCTGTATTTTCCAAGTTATAATCCGGATGAGGGTATTTATTTGTGTGTTTATCAGAAATATTTGTTTCTAATAGCGACTTTGATTATTTTATTTTAGTACACAACTTCATCAAAAGTTTGAAGCCTTATATTATTTTTATTCATACAATCGTAATACACCCAGAAAAACTTTTCTGCGTAGGGTAAGTGCTCCAGTGAATGAACACTTAAGGAATTTTTCAACTTAATTTATTTTTTGTGGCTGGGAGCAATAATGAAGTTTAAATATGAATGTTCTTATAGAGTAAACCACTATTGTAGTTTTCTAAAATCAATTTTATTTTGCATTAGTGCTGCACAGTTTTAAATTATAGCTAACTGTAGGGAATAAAATGGAAAATCACCAGTGAATGAACACAAAATTCTAGTAAATGAACAAATGAAACCAATGAATGAACTACCTTAAAAATAATGTATTAAAATGCTAAAAGTACTCTATTTTTAATTGGTAGTGCTAGTAATATTCGATAATTTAATTTGAACTTTAATGAGACATAATAACTATAAACATAATTAAACGACATCAATTACAGTTCCATATTTCTGCGTATTCTGGGAAGGTTCAATTAACTCTTCAGTTACCATTGAAGAGTGACCTTATATGTCGCTTTCGTTAAAAAGTAAACTGGGCTTATTCTGCATATGAAGTGCTACTTGAATGCTTTTGATTAACCAAAGATCTGTCTATGTTTGTTTCTTCAGTGGCATGAATTTGGACAATTTCGGTGATTTAAATAGCGTTGATTTTGAGATATTAAAACTGGCACTTGATAGTTCACTAGATGCAACCGCTTTTAGAGGTTTGTCGAGAGATTTTTGGTCATATTGGAATTTTCGAAACGATTTTTTTAACCTTTCTATGTCTTAAAACCAGACAAAATACGAAATAAATGATTTAGTTCATTCACTGGTTTTAGCAAACCAATTAATGAACTAACTGTGTTTGCGGTAGTTCATTAAAAATTTAATATATCAAGTATTGTTCGAACACTGGCCCTTTGCTAGACAGCATATTTCTATTAAATCCAAAGAAAACCAAATCTTATAACAACCACTAAAACGTAAGATATGGAACAAACAATAAATCACGCATTTCCAGTGAATGAACTCCCCCGTTCGGTCACTAGGTTTAAGCCATTTTGAGTTCTAGTTATAGAACACTTGATTAAAAGCCACTATTTGAAACGAAATCACATTAAACTTTACTTTAATAGCATAATCATAACCTTTCGGTTTCAAAAAAACACGCACTGTACCTGGGAGATGCACGAAACGAACGTAATAACACATTAAACTCAACGTAAGCTTACCTCAATCCTTATAACACCTCCATATAAAAAACGAACCGGCGCAACGTGCCCACTTTAGATCGTCGCCACTTGGACACTGATGCATATGAGGTGATGTTAGTGCTACCAGAACTTGTCAAATCATATTCCTACCCGAAAAAAAAATATATCGCGTAGTAGAAATGCACAGAAAACTTATTTTACGAAAAAAACTTGTATTTTGTTCGTTCACTGGATTTGTTCATTCACTGGAGAACTTACCCTAATTCATTTCCAATTATTATCGAAACCTCTGAGAATAATATGGCTGCTGCAAGTTTTGTGAGCAATATAAATTTTAATCGCAATATTATTTTATCCAATTTTAATTTGCACTCGTATTGACTGCTTACTTTACACATCCAGACAGATTAAATATTTTTCATATTTTAAAGACAAACGAGCCATAATCGAGTAAACTTACGTTTAATTATATCCTGACATAACGTTGAGTGATAGATAATCGTGAAAGTTTAAAGTCAATATAAATATTTTTTTTACGTAGATAGTGATCTAAGCATTCAAACGATTAAAATATCTAAGTTGGTACGTATAATTGTATGAATTGAACATAATAATAATTATAACTAAGCGTAAATACTGAAATATACCCAGGAAATGTAAGAAGTCCATAAAAACTAGGTTATTCTCGATAACATCAGGTCATTGTACCCTTTTCTTTATTACAAGCGAATCAATAACTGTCACCATCAGGCCCGTAAGTAGAAGACCAGGGACCCTTAGTAATAGTAATATTGATAGAACGCCCGTTGGCCTCGTAAATTACCCTCGTTCAATAGAAAAGTACCGACGTGCAGAGATGATCTAGACTGATTGAGCTGGAACTGCCATTTTAAGAGCTCCGTACGCGTAGGAGGACAAAATAATTATTACAAAACCTTTCGCTTTTTGCCAGAATTACACTATACACTATAAGTATTTAATTAAATATATAAGTATAAAGTCTGTTTACAGGGTGTTCGTGTTGAGTTGCGTTAAATTGGACACGTTACTTGGGACTTTCATAAAAGTTGCCTGGTATAACAGCTTTTGTTAAATTCAAAAAAACATTTTTTTCTACGTTTTCATACATAATAAATGAAATAGTAAGTCTGACGGCACATGTCAAAATAAGTAACATTTGAATGTATTGAAGGTTGCAATACCACTTGTCCAGTCATTAAACTTTTTTTTTAATAACTTAATAACAGTAAGAGTTAAGACCCTAGTTTCTTAGAGAAATTAATTATATTTAACCTAAATAAGCTTCCCTTAAATTAAACGCAAATGAAGAAAAACAGCCTGTATAAGGGGTTGAGTAACTATGTACTCATCTGGAGGTACCTAGTTTTTGAAGTTTTATTGTTTTATCACAATCTATAACCGGTGAAATTTTTACTTTAGAATTTAGTCTAAATTCAATATATACTGCACGATCTTGAAATACTGAACAGTCATTATTTTTGTAGTTTCAAACACTTTTGATCTATCTCAGATTTAGACGTTTGTGTACGTATTTTTGTATAGCTTGTATTTGATTCACAACATGCTTCCATGCCAGTATAACTACAGGGTGGAACGGAACGAAGACTCTTCCCGTTACCGGCCGAGTCTACTAACCATTACGATGAACTTTCAGAATAGTACCCTCATACAAAGTGAGTGATTAGTTAGAGTTCAATAGTATTGAAAAGTTAATTTTTCATTTACATATACAGGGTGTTTTTTTTCGACCGTTCAAATTCTACGTAGTGAATGTGTAGGTCATACTGACCAACTTTTAATATGGGGACAAAGAGGAAATCGCGAAAAAAAAATCAGCTGTTTCATACATTTCGGCCGGCGTAATGCCGCCAATTTGTATGAAACAGCTGATTTTTTTTTCGCGATTTCGACGTTGTCCCCATAGTAAAAGTTGGTATGACCTACACATTCACTACGTAGAATTTGAACGGTCGAAAAAAAAACACCCTGTATTTTCGGTGTTGGTCCCATACGGAAAGTTCATCGTAATGTTTGCTAGATTCGGGCGGTGGGAGGAAGAATCGCCGTTCCGTTTCACCCTGTATAATTTATTAATTGGAGATGAGAATGATTCAATAATTTAACTTTAACCGCATTTACAGCGAAGTCCCGTAGCCGTACCACGAACTACCACTGCGATATTAACGCGGATTTACTTTCTATCCAGGTCACTCGCACCAATAACTATGCGAGTAAGAGTGGGATGGTATAAGTACGTATGTATTAATAACGTAGCGGTAGCTCATGGTAAGCACACAGTATGCGTAGTAGCCACGGCGATTGGTTCTTTAACAGTAGATACATTGTGTATTAAGGGCGGTAAATAATAATTTATGACCGAGTGTGAAAGTAAAGCCTAAGCCGAAGGCGCGGGCTTTACTTCACACGAGTTTATAATTTTTGTACCACCAGTGGCACACACAATGATTTTCATCACATCTGTGAGGCAAAAAAAGTAAATAAAACAATATACAGCGTGGGTATTTGATACGGGCGAATAATTAATCCAGCTATAATATCTGATCCTACGAGTCGTATAAGATAACCATTTCGTTATATTTTGTTGTTGATTAGGTGTAATGATTTTTCTAAAGTGCAACCCAGCAGCAATGTATGCCGGCCAACCGAGGGGCCGCACATAGTGTGCCACTAAGAGGGATAGACATAGTCACTTACTACTAAGAAGATACTTGTGTGTGTGGCACTTAGTGACGTATTCAACGCATTTGTCTGGCACTTACATTTAGCATCTAATGCACACACACACAAAAAATAGTGGCACAGTGATAAGGACGGACGATTATCGTTCCTTTTCACTTCCACTAGTAAAAAGTTTCATAAGACCATCCCTTTCGTTCTTGCTATTGTTATAACGTTGTCAAATCCATATTAATCCTACATTCATGCGGCCAACTGACATGAGACTCGTATGACGTTTAGATACTTATGTCTACTTTGGGTAATGTGGCTACCAGTGGATGCAATACATTGCGGGCTCAATTATTTTGTATGAAAAAAAAAATACCTTAATTTCTGAAATAAATTAATGTAAATAGGTTCCCTAGGTCCGATAGTAATTGCCACTAAAATATTCGCCCGTATCAAATACACACGCTGTAGGTATTTTCACAAAACTACTCTAAAATGATCTAAATCAGGGATGAAATGTCGTGCTAGTGTGACGTAAATGTTGTATGAAAATCCTTGACACCCCTAGGGCGTAATGACGCATCAGCGGCGCGCATCACCGCAGCGCATTGGCGCACTTACCGAACAGGTGTGATGAAAAAAGCTTTTCATATGTATACGGAGCGAAACATTTGGAGCATTTTCCGACAGTATTCCGCGTGAAATACAATTTTATTATAAGACAAGAGTCACGAGAGTTTGGTGTTTAAAATCATCATTATTAAATAAATACGTGAAATATCGCTGTAAATTTTTCGCAAAATTCAAATCACTAACGACTTTTCGGAAAATTAGGCTAATGCTCGCCACGTCACGAACTCATCAACCTCAAATAGCTCCTTTGGTAATATAGTGTTATTACGCTAGTCGCGATATTTGCGCGACGGCCATTAGAACTGTGGGAAAGCTCCTGTGTTTACCCAGCCTCCCGCTCCTTCCGGCACTGTGCGCTTAGCTAAAGAGAGATGTTATTGCACAGAAGGAGTAGGCGCTTGAAGTTGAATATCATTGTACAGTAGGCTGCAGTTTAATTGAATAAAAATCTCAACTTTCCATGTACATCATGGAAAGTTGAAATTTTTATTGAATTAAATTCAAAATGTGACTATGAGATTATTGAGATATTGCAAATCTCTACGTATCTGCTAGTTTTCAGGGTTCCGTAGCCAAAATGGCAAAAAAGGAACCATTATTTATATCTAGTTTAGCCTGTCCGTCTGTCCGCAGCATAGCTCAGTGGCCGTTAATACTAGAAATCTGACTTTTGGTATAGGTACATATTAATCATCTCAAAAAAGTAGTACAATAAAAACTAGAAATAATATTTTCTTTTCGGGTATCTCCTCAATTGGTGAAAGGGGATGCTTTTTTATTTTATTTGCTGTAATCCTATAGTGTGGGGTATCATTAAATTACTCTCTATAAAAAAGGGTCTCAAAATAAAGTTTTTTCTAAAGTCAATATTTTCGGAGATAATCGCTCCAGAAGAAAATAAATGTGCGCCCTCTCTAACTTTTGATACGTAGATCCAAAAAATATGATAAAAATCATGACTAGTAAGCATATATTATAGAATACTTTAAAATAAAACTATTTCGAACAAAATCGGACCAGCCGTTTTTTAATAACTACGGACGGAACCCTACACTGAGCATGGCCCGACATGCTCTTGGCCGGTTTTTTAATTAATTAATGGAATGCGTGGTTCTTTGTATTTGCTTATACAGTTAGGTAAATCAGATCTAGTTTTCATTTCCCAGCGTTATGGCGTTTGGGCAAAATGTATTGCATGGCAAGTTTATATAGTACTCGTAGTAATCTGCTGGGTAACTTTGATAGGCTTTTCAGGTATGATTGGTGCAACCTACTCTTACTTGTAACTTTGTAACTATCAACTTTAAATGTCAACTTTATTTATGGAGGCATATTAACTAGAATTTTTGATTATAGCCAAAAACAATGTGGAAATGAGGCCAATGTCTTCGGTCTCGCTCAATATCGGCGTGTACACAGAGTAATATCGATAACATGGGAGCCGTCCGGTAACCGAGCCGCACCCGTTAAGTGAGCACTTAGCTCAGTCGCGTTAAATTACAGCGGAATAAAAAACAACGAGATTGCGGATGGGCCATCTGCAACGAGGTTTTAAGTGCTGAATTTGACTAAATGACGTCGCTTAATCGACTGCACAGATCACCTCATCTACGAGACGGAGCAAATAGGATAATTCGCAGCCACCTCGGATTGGTACTTCGTACGAACAAAATTAAAAAAAAATAAACATGCGTACTAGCCTGCTCGCCATTGTGTAGTGCAGAAAATTCAAAAAGTGGGTCGAAGAATATGTTCATTGTGATGAACATTGCCTATTTAAGGGTTAAAATATCTATGATGAGAGGCTTGTAGCATCAATTCACACAATAATGTGGTATTGCTTAAAATTTTTAGACAGGCGCTTTAGTATTTTCAGAATCGCGTACTTTTTTTGTGAAAACCAAGAACATTGTATCCTGCCTCAACAAGGTTGGGTTTTGAAGATAATACACGTCAATGTTACCATTTTGTCAATAGCTCTCACGATAATCTCAAAACTGTAGAAATACATTATTGGCATACCTGGGATAACTCGGGGCATTTATTGGAAAGTGATGTAGCAAAATATTTTATCGACTAAAAATATATCGATGTTACTGTGAATGACAACATCGAAATGTTATTCGGCATAAATAAATATTAGGTACTTACTCTTCAATTAAAATAAAATATTAAATTTAAACGGGTAGTTACGCGTTAAATTTAAAATAGTTTTTAAAATACATCATCATCATCATCATCATCATCATATCAGCCGAAAGACGTCCACTGCTGAACATAGGCCTCCCCCAAAGATTGCCACAATGACCGGTCCTGCGCCACCCGCATCCAGCGGACTCCTGCGACATATACAATTAATATTAAAATATCAGTATTTAAATTGTCATTTTGATTAAAATGACATCTGCATACAAGAGGCGCGATATCAGATATGACATAGAACCTCTATACTGTAATCGAGAATGTTCAATAAGCACTTCTTTTATTTTAATTACATCGACATCTTTTTAATCGATATCAAATCCCTATAACTTGCCCCCAGTTATCCCAGGTATGATATTGGGTTATTGTCAGCCGGAATAACAAAAGTTGTCCACTCGGTGGTCAAAACAGTATTTATAAATCTATGTTACGATTTGATTGCATACGGCTATAACCAAATGAAATGGATTTCCTTAACTTTAGGTATGTCCACCGAAGAGACGATAACCTAAATCTGAAAATGACCCTAATATGACTTTTACGACTTAAAATTACTAATATTTGATGGAAAAGTTAAAAGTGGCTGGTTTTATGGCACTTTATGTCATATCCACATAGTCACTAAAGGCTAAAAATTTGTTTAGATGAGGATAATATTTATGTACTCTATTGCATTCTATTGTAATGCTATGCTAGCTTGCTATGCGCTAGATCAGAAATACATAGCACGCGTCATCATGCGTCTAATTAATATCAGCTAAGCCCTACTACCTACATTTTATAGCTACGATGTTTGAAGAAAGTCTTTGTAGAATGCATTTGCGATGGATACAATTTAACCAACAAATTACCATAATGTATAAAAAAGGTATCAATAACTGTAGGTAGTTCTTATAGTCAACTTGCGTAGGTAATATTGATAAAATTCAGAGTGCCAATTCGTTTTATTAATGTCACCATTTTCCAGAACATTAGATACGGCGTAAATAAAACGATATATTATTTGCATAGTTATTAACTCTTAATATCCACATCTAACGTCAGTTGGAAGACTTTCTGCCATCAAGTCTGACTCGCAAACATATAAAAAGTCCATAATAACTTCAGAAAATGACAATAATCTTGGCTACTTCTACCATAAAACAAGTTATCTGAACATAAATATGTAATACCCTTGTTTATTGTACGCAATTATTATTTTTTAAAGCAATTATTATAAAAAAATATATTCATTTAATGTTTTTCACTTGCTTGGGTTAAGTAACCTTTGATTGACAATGACACAATTGATACGAGCCATGTACCAACAATGTACAAAATTTGGTTTTGTGCAGTTAAGTAGGTACCATACAGATGGTTGTTTTCAACCAATTCATTCATATTTCATTTAATCGATTTCATGCAACGACAAGTTCATATGTAAAGAAAATAACACTTTACAGTACTTGACTTTGTAATAAGTGTTTCCAGTGAGAAGACTTAAAAGGCGGGCAATATAATACTTACAAATATAATGGAAGTGCTCCTACCATAGATCGCCTTTCGTATACAAGACCGTTTATCTTAGTCTTTTTATCGCCTGCGGCTTCTTCCATAGCGTATAAGGAATTATGAATAATGGAGGAGTTTGATACGTAGTGAATTTTATCTATATGAATGTAGACTTTTAAGAAAATAGTAGATACTCATTTTGAGCGGTTTCTCCGTGTTAATTTTTTTTTGGCTATTATATAAATATACTCGTATTATGCTAACTTTGCAAGTCACTAAGTAAATTATTGTTTGTCCCTTTCGGTCTAATCAACATATTCACAAGAGAAAAAGGGCTAAATAATACTTAGATTCTACCGATATATCTGACTGCAGATTAACCTTCGGCATACGAGGTGGGGCACTACAGACCCCAAATGTATGGAAACGTCATATAGACATTTTTCACCTCGTATGCAGAGGGTTAAAATGATAATTAAAGAAACTGTAACCCAAACACAGATAACAATAAAAACATAAAGCTGCTAATAACGCCATTCTCCACATTTGCACTAAACTTGCTAATTGAGTTTCCTCACACTTGCAATTTGATGGTATATGGTCGTCGTGCGCCAGAAAGCGGCCAGTATTAAACTATCGCATTACGCCAGGAATATTCATGAACGCTGCTGCGCGTTTGTCCCGTCTTAGCCGGATGCAAATGCATTTTCGGGGTAAAACTGCAAAGCCCCCTGTGTCCTACTCGCTCAAAGGTTAGCGCCTAAAGGTTGAAGGTTTGTTTGGTAACAATTGGAATTTAGAACGCACAATAATAAAATAATACTTTTCCTAACTAGTGCGCAAAAGTAAACTTTGCGCACGCTTCACGTGCGTTAATTTCTCTTTTAAGGCACTTTATGAAAACAGTCACAAACATAAGGAGACAAGGCCTTAATCCAAAGAAAACCTAGCATTTTTTATAGGAAAGTCGGTGTAGAAGTATTGTAAGCTAACGTACCGGAAGAACCACATTCAAAACGTGTAAACCACCTAGCAATACACCGACGAGAAGTTTCCGAAATTGATAATTTTCTCGTAAAAAGTTCTTTGGTACTGTCCTTCGCACATTGTTAACACTTAGGGTCAATTCCTATGGTACCTGCATGCTTAGCCAAGTTGCTAATCGCTAACGCTTAGTAGCGTATCTGGATCTCTCTGTCACTCTTTCATATTAGTACGACAAAGACGGTTAGCCTTTCGTTTACGATTGACGATTAAGCGTAGCGATTGGCAACTCGTCTAAGTACCCTGATAAGTTCATTCAGTCACTAGTGTGTAATTCGAACGTCATAGGTCGCTATCATCTTCAATCATCTGTATGTAGGGAGAAATGCGTAATATTTCTTAAACTCAAAGAGAATGTTCTTAATGGCAACGGCGTAAGAATATTGTCATGAAAATTTCCAGTACGTAATTTAAGCAATTTTGAGAATGTGCTGTAACTTGCACATTGCTTAGGTATCCCACCACCACAGCCACACTCAATTGTTCTCTGAATAATTGTTACAGTATTATGAAATCGCAGTGTACACAGATTATTTTAATTTGTCAACAGTGCTACGTAGGTTGTAACTTTGTATTGTTTTTAAATTACCTGAAACGAACCAGATCAAAGTACAATTATAAGGTAAATATTTACATTAGAAAGCAATATAAACGAACGTTTTCAAGCAAATGCACTAATTGCTGGATAAGTCAGTACAACGAAGTCATCTTAAGATTTTATTGTTGACTATGGAAAAATTATTAAGTTATTTTATTCCGTCAGTATTATGTTTAATGCAGTATTTTTATCAAATTGTTTCACTTTCTACGCCAACTAGTGAACAAACAAATAATGTAAGACTAAGTGCAGTCGCCATTGTAAATATGTATACTATACCTGGTGCTCATACATATCGGAACATGGCCGTAGGCCTTGGCAATGGAGACGTGTTCTGATATTTATGACCACCTTGTTCGGTCCCATGTATATGATAGCGACTGTAGTTACTTAAGCGGGCCACAGACGATCAGTTATAACTGCTCAGTTGTAACTGTTCAGTTAAAACTTACGTGTGTAGGCAAATCTTTAAACTGTGCAGTTGAACTGATGATCTAATCAAAATTTAATTAGATTATTTTTAACTGAACAGTTTAACTGAGCAATTAAAACTGATTGTATGTCGCCCGCTTTAAATATTTCTTACGACATTCTCCCCTATACTGTTACTTTTCTCAATGTATTCCAATATGTAAAAGTTTTCGTTTACTTATGGAATCTCTAGGATAAGCTAATTAATTATACAGATAAGCAACTTTACATCGTTACATATTGAACTGGTTGTACCTACAGACAGGCCCAGTTGACACAAGTATTACGAGACTGTTTTCTACTAATGGGTATTCGTAACATTTTGTTATTTTCAGTTGACAAGCTATGACAACGAGATTGATGGTGAAATAAACATGGTATCTTCAATTCCCACAACAAGTGAAACACCAGTGTCACTTTTAATACACCGCATTAGAAAACGTGCTATAGATCCCAACCAAGGATCAAGTAAGTTTTTGACATTGTATACATGTTATATTTTCAAATATAAACCAGATCCGTCTATTATTTTGCAGTAATTTGAAATGAAAACTATAAGAACCATTTAAGGTCATGACACTCGATTACATTACAAAATATAAAATTATGATTAAGATGTAGACAATGACAATATTTCAAAAGAGATTCCTTTAGAAATGAGTTCGCTTTGTGCCTAAATCTTTTTACAATTGTATTTGCAATAATCCGAGTACACAGGGTGACATTTGGGTCGTGGAAACTCGTTACAGATTAACTGGTTAGATTGCAAAAAAATGTACATATGTTCCCATTAAGTTACTTTATACAATTTCCCCATGCTCATCTGATACATAACAATCAATTAAGGCTCAGTTAAGTCATATTTAGGAGATTTTTTTCGCGAATTCTTGTTGTTTTCCATAATTAAATTTGCTCAACTTCACCGTCCCTAGGTACTCTATTCACATCTGCTCCACGACGCAGATGTAACTCTCTATTATTAATGTGCGTTTTTAATAAAGTACTGTAATGGTGGGTAGTAACGGAAACGCCCAATGTCATCAATACTTTTATTCGGGTTATTCTTATAGGTATAGATACATTAACTGTTCATTCATAATTGGAACTTCCTAGCTACGTTAAGTCGTACAGTGGGTGGCAAGGTTGAACCCTCCACTGCCGATACAAATTGCCAAGGGACAGTCGGTGAACCTATCGCCAAGGCCCTAGCTAAAACCTAGGGTGAATATGGGAGAAGACTGCTAGGACGCTATCGAACTCCCAGACTCAGTGAGACTTGCCAGAGGACAGAGGGTTGTACCTGTCGCTAAGGCAGTCGCTAACTAAGTGAAGAATTACTGAACTGAATATACAAACGATACTCCTCCTGGAGTATGTGTGGCTGCTCCCGCGTTTCCGCTACTGCAGCTGTGGCCGGGTCGCATCCCACAAGGGTGGGACGGTCGTTGCACCGTCATTTGGGGACGGTGTTGAGAGGAGTGAAGAATTACGGCGCGGGCGTCGGCTTTTATACCCTGCGCTCTGGATTCGTGCGCGCTCGGATATCTTCGGCGGCCTCTTGATGAGATGGACGAATGTGCGAGCGAGAAAGTATTCGAGTCCGTGCGCTGCGCGTGTTTCTAAGAAATCTGTATTGTTACAGTACTTTAATAAGATCGTACTATATAAGCAATCTATTGCTTCCCCATTTCATTTGTTTTCAATCTTTACAGGTTGGTTAAAGTACGTGTGGAAGGAAAGACAGTTCAAGATCCCGCAGTTATTCCTCGCGAACATCCGGAACCTGTGGGCCGTGGACCCTGCCGGAGGCCGGCACTTATTCGACTCGGGCGTCCCCTACGGTGCTATCTACCTCATCAAAACGCTGTTGCTCGACGTATTGTTCCCCAGAATAGGAAAGAATCAATAAGTACAATTCACATTGAAAATATTAAATATGGAAGTCAACATTCGAATGCACTTATTCAATTTTTTTTTACTGACCAACGTGGCACCTGATGAGTTCATAAAGTCACTAGTTTGTAACTCGAACGTCATAGGTCGCTATCATCTTCAATCATCTGTAGGAAGCATAGCGTAATATTCCTCTAACTAAAAGAGAGTGTTCTTAATGGTAATTTAACGTAAAAATATTGAAAATTTTAAGCAATTTTGTGTATGTATGTTCTGCAACTTGCTTATGTGGGATAAGCACCACAGCATTTGAATGTATTTATTAAATTTGTCCGTGCGGTGACGGAGTAAGAATACAAAAATCACCGCCCCTCTCTTCCCGTGGGTGTCGTAGGAGTCGATTAAGGGAAATACTGAGTAACCAGCTTCTCAGCCGGTGGTAGGGTATTTTTACTAGTACCCGCCTGGTTGGCTACCACCGTACATTCGGTGTAAACGCCCGTGAAATGACTTACCTTCGTGTTTGCCGTGTTTCGGGGTCAGCCGGTGTATTTACCAGCATCTAGCGGGCCAGCAAGGCGGTGGCAACTAACAGGTTACTGATTGTCTCCTGTTCGTTGCCGCCGCGATTTGGGCTCTACTTTTCACTTACGATCAGGTGGAGTGGAGCCACTTTGTTGTGCCAACGTTATTTTTATTGGGTCGGCAACGCGCATGTGACACCCTGAGGTTGCAGGCGCCTATAGGCTACGGTGACTGCTTTCCATCAGGCGGGCCGTATGCTTGTTTGCCACCGACGTGGTATAAAAAAAAAATATATATTTTTATTGGAACTCTCTGGGGGAGGCCTATGTCCAGCAGTGGACGTCAATTGGATGATGATGATGATGATGATTTTTACTGACCAACACGAGTCCTGCAGAGCTAAGTAATAACAATCCTTGCTCATCTCAAAACTTTCTATACCTGATCCACGATATCGAGCTAGTATAGGGACCTCTCTTTCGCACTTTTGTATGCAAATGAAAGGGACAAAAAAGGGCAGTGGGCGTCAACATTTGCACCTTGCTGTCGGCCTCGGCTTACATGCCGCCTCTCGGAATATTTTTTTATTCTATCATTATTTTTTTCCTTAGCAATTAGTTTCCAAATTGAATCCGATACATTATTGTAGTTTCTTGAATAGACACTATTATAGTGAGTGATTAATGATTATAGATAGTGTTCCAAAGTAAAAAAAAATGTCTGTAATTATTATGTGTTGTGTAATGTTATTATTATTAATACATAAAAACATTGGAACTAATATTAGAATTATATGTAAATAAATTAAAAAGTAAAAAACTAAAAGTATAGATTCATCATCATCAGCCTATGATAGTCCACTGCTGGACGTAGGCCTCTCCTATTTCCTATGCGTATAGACGCATTAGGAGGTAAATGCCCATAATCGTCACACTGGGCAAGCGGATTGGCGATCGCAGTAATGTGTCCACTATGATGACGCTGCTGCCCATTATCAATCTTTTATCAAATAATGGTCAGTGACATTTCAATCCCTTTGTCGACGATGACGACGGATGAGAGCTCTATAACACGTCCGCACCGTACAATGACAAATGTTGACTGAACTTTCGCCGCCATGTAAACCCAGCCGATGCACATGCATCGCTCTTATCGCTGGCCAATTACGTGCCGTCTGAGATTTCTGGTACTAGCTCGATATCGTGGATGAGGTATAGAACTTTAGCCTTTTTCGTTTATACAGCAAATCATTACAGTTCAAAGACGATAAATCCATTTTCACCACACTGCTCGTAAACGCGCTGTTTGTCCTTCAATTTCAGAGCACTAAACTGTGTTTTAATCTCTAGAGGTTTAAAGTATTTTTTTTTAATCTTCTGGATAGACTAAAGCAATAACTTATACGGCCTGAGAGTGCAATAAGATTTTTGACGTTTGAACTAGACAGTACGTTCGAAAACTCAATAGTTTCAAACAGATTCATACACATGAACCTTTCATAATATTGTATTCAATATACTAAAATTCAAATTAAATACCACATTTTGTTGTAAAAGGCTTTTAATTAAAAGTTCTAAAAATACGATAAATGAAAACAATAGGAAAATAAAAGTGTTTTCACTATGCAAGTTTTAGAACGCATTTCATTTGATTTGTTGATTTGTTTATTTTTTGGAAGTTGAGAAATTGCAAATAAATACCTTCTAATTTGTTATGTTTGAGTTTTATTTCGCATGTTTCCTCGCTTTAGTGTGGTGAAAAATGTTGTGTTTCACTCGGCAGCAAAGCTTGTTCAACTCTCTTGCCTTAAAACCCTCGCATCGCTCAAGATTCCATTTTATGAACCACTCGCTGCGCTCGTGGTTCAAATTCTGGAACCTTTAGCTTGCTCGGGTTTCAATATTTGCACGAGAGTTAAACAATCACTTTGCTCCCTAGTAAAACAAATAACTATTATCTCCTCTTAAAATAACGTAAAAGATACCCACCTAGTCTAGTCCATAATAGGTACTTTATACCTTATGCGTTTTGTTGCCAACTTTTGAATCGGAAACATCTTTCTCTATTAATAAATAAATAAATAAATAAATATCTTGGGACATCTTACACAAATCAACCTAGTCCCACGGTAAGCTCAATTAAGGCTTGTGATGTGGGTACTAGGCGACCATATATATAACAGATAGATACATATAGTTACTTATATACATAGACAACCATGACCAAGGAACAAATATTTGTGATAAATAAATACACAAATAAAGCCCTCGCCGGGATTCGAACCCGGAACCTCCTGCTTCGTAGGCAGGGTCACTACCAACTAGGCTACGGAGGCTGACTGATTAATAGCTAATGACAAAATATTATAAATCGGCTTTACAATAAACAAACAGTATATCTATCTGTAAGTTATTGGTTTTTATTTTAAAGTATTTTGGTAGTGACAACAAAATTTTATTAAAAGAGACAAATCAGTATCACGTGCTCTGAACGGGTTAAATGAAACAATGAAATTCAAACGAATTTTTTTGATTGTTCTTAAAAAATATAAATAGACAAAAGAGCAAAGTATGAATTAAAATGTATTCTGTAAATTCTAGAAACAAAAGTTTCTTTTCCTTACCAAGTTTTTGAACTTAAACAATAGGTTCGCTTGGTAAGAAAATCCTCTTTGTTTGTGTACAGACCAAATAAATCTTCTGTGAAGATAACTAACTTGGTATTGACTACGAGTACATTTACTCTTATTTAGTTTTGAAACTGAGAAATAAATAACAAATAACTATTATTTGTTACAAGGCTGTAAGTGACAATAACAAGCTGCTGAATAAATACAATTTTTTTTGTTGTAAAATGTTAGGTACCTACGTCACACATACTCGTATTTGTGGTAAATTTTTAATGGATCTTTTTTTTTTTACATTTTAATAAATATTGCTGGTTATTTATAAGGAATCCTTTCAGATAGGTAGATACCTAAAGCTGTTTAAGTTTCAAGGGATCCGCTTGCCTTGATTTCAAAACCATGGAAAAAGTAAACTAAATCTTAATACAGGTGTATATATTGTAGGTAGGTACACTTATTTCATCAGTGGAAGAACCGAAAAATAACAGAATTTCTAGATTCTATTTTTAGTTTTTTTTTGCACTGTCTAGGCAAGATTGATTGCCTTCTTTAAGTGTTCCTTTGGCCCACGTTCAAGAAAAAACTATACAGTGTATAATTTAGAAGCCTATTTAAAAAAGACAATGGTAATCGTTATCATTTTTCAGACTCCTATTAAATACAAAAATATTAGTCACGCATATTACAACTCGTCAACCGTCATCCTTGCTTCGTAAATATACCTACTTACAATTTCAATTGTAATCCAGTTCCAATTGTAATCCAGTGTATAACATAGTAATACGTGAGTGCAGTTCTAATAACCAATTTAAAATTCTATGATATTATGTCCTCGAAAACCCCATTAGAGTGAAAGGAAGCAAGTGTATCAGCGCATTTAGCTAAGTGTTAAAACACTTTCCTGCAAGATGGATCATGATGAATCGTCGCCCAATTACCCTTGGATTTCTTATCTTCCAGAATTTATCCGTCCTCGCGTTCCCAAGAGATGTGTTAAGGTTTACATTGATTCGATATTTTTCTCAGGACGTTCCCCTCACTAAAACGTATCTGAGCGAGTAAGATGAACCGGATTTTACTTCAAATCAATAAGCTTATGTTGGTATTATTTTAGAAAGCCTTATTGTGCCAAGTATAATATATTAGCTTCTATACTGGGTCAGCAATTCTGCATCTCGGTTGTCGAGCAAGAGTGAACAGGGTACTAGTACTACCAAGGTATACATAACTATCAATAAAGGCCCAATTAACACATATTTAGAAGATACTTTTTTCGCAATTTCATAGTGAAAGTTGCCCAGTGCGACCAACCCTAGTAACCAGTTCACTCTTGCTCCACGACCCAAATCTCACCCTGTATACGTAGGTAAGTATTTAAAATCATTTTTATAAAATTGTCTGTTTGTTAATATTAAAAATGTCAAGAATTCGAGATCTAATTGTTTCTGATGGGAGAATATCTCCTCTTTGTAGTTGCGTAATTCAGGACAAAACCGGTGAACCCATACATTATTTACTGGAGCTGGATCTGACAAGTTTACGGGCCCTACATTGCCCTCTCTCTATTGTGTCAAAAACAAACACACAGTTAGTGCGACGTTTTCTTTATATCGTTATATTTACTGCAGATCGGCTGTTGGGTATGACAATTGGGCGAACAAATCATGGGGGATCTTTTATACCGTTAGTACTTTATTGTTTTTATTTTATTTTTTCACTTTTTATTGCTTTTCCTATTACTAGGCGTTAGCTGCTAATTTATTGATCTATCTGCTATCTTTCATCAATGGTTTTTTGTTACTATTTATATTATTATATTAATATTAAAAATTTGTAAATTATAAGGTCGACCTTATAAATAAGTCCTTATACTAATTACCTATTTACACACAAATCGATAATAGTTTTTGAAATCTTGGATTATTATGCCAGTAAAGCAACAACAATATTAATTCATGACCAGTGTTATAAAAAATTAATGCCATATTACGTAAAGGCCGTTTCTTTTATGTGAGACATGGTCACATAGATTTGGATCGGAAAATTTTCGCAAATCAGTGCGATTTGTATTTTATCATCAACTTTCTGAGCACCGAAATATTGAATACCTTTGTTCCTTGTGAATACTCGCGTATACTTTTATATATTTTTTCCACAAAGTTATACTGTACGCTAATGAGGTTTTTATTTGCTGATATCCATTTTCACAAGTAAAAGACGAGGCCTTGAGTGTCAAGCACCTAAGTTCGGGAAAACATAATTCCTGATTATAAAAACCCTTTTATGTTGAGTTTCACGTGTAATATATTAGCTACGTTCTAATCTTAGCACAAAATCATTGCTCAAACAAGACCTCGCCACGAACTGTAGAACCTTCTTAGGAACACAATACCACTACTATGATTCGTTACCAATAAACGCCATTCCCGTGGACATTGCAGCAAATCCGACAAAATTAAATCCACACTGCTGAACACATCGCCAGATTTCTTACCCATCGTTAACACGATTGTTCTGTTACTAGATTCCCGTGGCTTTGCCCACGGTAGACCCTTAGGTTCTTTGGATTACTAAGGTTCCTTGGATTCCATAGTTTCTTTAAGTAAGAAGAAGGGACAAATACATATTGATAGCTGTCATAAATAATTAAGTCTGATATGTCAGTCAATCAAAATCCAGCTGACTTCACCGGATTGCTCAATCAGACCCTTTGTCTGATAAATCAGATAAAGGTCTGATTTGGTTTTTGCGTACTTCCGTTTATATACAAGCTCTGAATTGATTGGAGTAATGAAAAACTTACGGCGGTCAAAAGGTCAAAAGGTTAAACGTTGCGTAGCGTATGAGCGTATGTGTGTATACGCAACAATCTTATTACGCACATCACATCATCAGCCTATAATCAGTCCAAATGCTGGACAAATGCCTCTCCTATTACCTAAGTACATGGACGCGTTAGAAGGTAAATGCCCATAATCGCCACGCTGGCAAGAGGGTTGACGATCGCGGTAGTGTGTTCTTTCCACTAATGATGATGCTGCCCATCTTCAATCTTGAATTTTTTTTATCGTGCATGTACAAAAATGCAGTTTTGGAATAATAATACCTACAGTTTCGGCGCCGACGTTTTCTTGCTATTCTTATTTCATACCAGAACAAGCAATTTCAACTAACACAAACTCACTTTTCGCAACTGAACAACTCCTCGAGAACCATAGGTAATTCTGTCTTTTACATTATGGGTAACTAAATCATGTTTGTTTTGTACTTGTAAGATAAAACAATACCGTGAAAGGATAATCTCATATATAAGTTGTGTGCCTGAAAGTTGTTTGCTAAACTCGCGGTTTGCTGATCTCTGAAATTGTTAGCAGGAGTACTCAAGCAGGTACTCGTAACAGCAGCCAGCAGTACCTACGGATAATATTACAGACACTGATAAGTGCTCTAATGTAATAAAAGATTAGTGTCAATTTATTCGGGTAGGTATATGGAGAAAAATAGGGTACGAGTCATCGTCTCTATTTAAGACGTATCAAAATCAAGTAAGTTTACTAGAAATCAGTTAGGTATGTAAGTTTTTGACACCTTTTTTTTTAAGTTAACTACTTTTTCATGCTTTAAATAGTATTATCAGTAAGTACGCATCGAGTCTTACTAGCGTTTGCATCGAAATATCTAAAATTCTATACTAAATGTCCCATTTATTGAACGGTTACGCATATCGTATTTTTATAACTACATTTTATTGATTTTGTCATAAAGTTACAAATGATCTAAGAGTCTGAATTTATAATCAACTTTAAAGCCATCTTTAAAAGCTTTGTAGTTCAACGCTCTCGTAATTTCCTTTATACGGTCGAAAACTTCTTTCATGGTCAGGTTAGAGATGGTACGTTTCTTTTCTGGCGCCTTCGGGATATACTGATTCTTCTGCAAAAGGGCTTTCTTTATATACCCGGGCAGCAACTCTAAAAAATAAGGAAAATATTATCACACACAGTAAATAACAGAAGTACTAGGACATTTTTAACCAAATCCAGCATTCAATCGTATGCCTGTAGTCTTTTTGTATTTGGTGTCTTAAGCGTTCGCGTAAAAAGAGATAAATATAAATACGCGAAGTTATTCTTAGAAATAAAACGGACGATTAAAGAGTTAATACAATTTCAACGATCTACAATTAGTCACTTTATCACCATACAGCCGTAAGTAATATGTTATTTTGGTGGATAATATTAGTAATATAGTACGTATTTTATCTAGGTCTTAAATTAGCTTATTAATACTAACATATTTTTGTCACCACAATATTTAGGTAGGTATTCCCTATAGCTTATTTTGAATAAATATCTTCCGGAATAACATAACTAACATAAGTGTCCAATTAATCACTTACTAACTGAAGAATGAACTTCACTTTAGCTCCAAAATTATTAGGTAGGTTAGGTTTTATTAGGCAAATTATTGAGCGCGCATAAATTCCCCGTAGGTTAATTTTCAATTTCAGAAACATAACAAAGTATTGATTTTGAATAACGAAATCAATACGTAGCCCACTTGCACAATCTCAATTTTAGTAGCGAACACGGGGTTAATTAGTTCAGTCCATACATTTTTGACAGCTCTAACTATTTAACGTCGCGTTGGTGGTCTACGAGTAGCACGGGAATATGAAAGGGGACTAATTGTATACTATTTCTAACTACTCCTATTCACAGTGTTATTTTTTGAGTCAAATCAATTTCTGCTTCGAGGAGGTCAAAACGGGTTAAATATTAATATTCATGTGATATCGGATCGCAATAGAATAAAATGTACGTACATATAAACCATTGAACTGAACTTATACGATGCTGGAGTCGGAAGATAACTGGTAATGGATAATAGAATAATAGTTATTTAAATAGAATAATACACATGATGAACTCGTCGTGTTGTTAATTATTTAATTTTCCTTGATTTGAATATCCATCTTGATAGGAGCTAAGAAATCAAGAACTATCTTTGTGGGAAATAATTTCATCCCTGCTTTACATAATATCTTATTTCGATAGTAGGTATTATTTTCAATGACTGGCTAGACATTGTCTAGGAAAAAGCGTCAAACCTTATTTTCAGTAATAAAACCGCGTTTTTACTAAAAGCCTCAAAAGAAATATCCAAGTTTGTTGAATAAAATCCGTTTCTCGCCTACTAGACAGCAGCTTGCCTATAGTTTGATGTGCAGCTACTTATTCCCATAGCAAGACTTGTGTAAACAGTGTTCGCGTTCCTCGTGTAGACTGAAGTTTCAGTTGTAAACAATTGTGTTGTGTACACAAGGAACTGCGGAACAGTGCGGAACTACCTAGCTAATGCACTTACCTGAAGAAGAAAGTAGAACTTGAGCGATTTTTATATTCCGTTTCCCACTAATCACTTTGCCAACAGATATCTACAGATAAATTTACGAAATAATGTAACGACTGTTTATTCTGCAGCGCTTATTGAACTGGTAATGTAATTACTGATTTTTTTTGTGAAAAGATTCATGTTGCTTATAGTAGTAAAGTTAAATGTTCTAGTACCGAATAACAATTCTACTTAGGTACTTAACTATTTTATTTTTGTTCCAAATTCTAACAGCAAAAACTAACACTAAACACAGATAAACGAGTATGTTAGTTAAATGTTTCTGTTGTTTTAGAATGTGAGTGTACTTAACTTCGATTGTATAGCGGGCTATTTTCGGCGGCAGCGTTTTAGTGTTTTGAACAATTCTGAGCGAGCAATATTCATACTTATATATTATAATAGAATCTTTGTCCAGATGATTCAATGACAGCGTAGCCTCATGTTTAAGATCGAAGCAAAGGTACTTAAAATTATTATTTATGTATGTGACTACTGCATGGTTCTAGTTATGGAAAGTCGCATATAGTAATTACTTCTTCTTCTACAAGTAAATAACACATGTCCATAAATAGATTGCTTAATTTATCGTAAATATAAATGTTTTAGAAATTCAAGTGTAGGTACATTTTAATGTAGACAGAATTTATCTAAATACCGTACTTCTTTACCGTCTTGTTTACGCTGTCAATGATCATTACTCCCGGTTACTACCTTAGTTGTTATTGACTATTAAATTCGCAAACACAACTCAATTAATGGAGTTTTATTCCGTAAAAATGTTTACTCTACGTTCCAGACTGTTTTTATTTACATGAACGAGTATGAAGCTATCAACGATCGATAATTACAACTCAATTACAACACTCTTTCAAAATAAATAATTATGTATGACAAAAGTAAATATTTTTTCCTGTTAAGGGTGACGTGACGTAGAAATTCTCTTATTGTGATTTCTAACTAATTAATTTCACAAATTATGTAGAAAGTAAAATGAAACTTATATTTACAAGTCTCTCTTATTCAGTTACTTAAAATAGGTAGGTACATTCATTAACTTTAACTAATGCAGTATAACTACAGAAATTCAAGAAATGCAAATACTTAGGTACTTATTGTAAGTATTAACGATTTCCGTAAAATAAAGTAAATTTTTTTTTTTTTTTTATGTTGGCACAACAAAGTGGCTCCACTCCACCTGATCGTAAGTGAAAGTAGAGCCCAAATCGCAGCGGCAACGAACAGGAGACAATCAATTTAATCACATAATAATTGTAACACAAATGAAATGTTTAGATTCTTGCCAGTGCTGTGAGAAAAAATAAGCTGCAATCATGAAGTTAATTTTTCTACTGTTCGTTCTTTTCAGTAGTATATAGAATACACTATCCTAAATCTGATGGGGATTAGCTTTAGTTATCCTAGTGTATGTTATTAGACATTATGGATTTGCAATTTGCATGTCACTATGGGACAGGGTAGCATGGCTCATTTAATTGTAAACTGTAACATCGATGTACACCCTATCTTTCGTAAATAAATAACTTATGACTTATGATACTAATATCTTCACTGATTCCCACCAAAATCATGTTACACTTATTTTCCGTCGGTTATTTATCACTGCTTACCTCCACCAGGATAACGTGGAAACTCTAATTCCGCAATAATGCAACCGATAAATAGAAGTGTTAGTGTAACCAACTGCATCGTCTACAACTGCCGATTGTTCTTGTTTTCATAACATGCGGTGTTTTCTCGCCAATCAAGGTTCTCTTAACGTATTATGTGTTCACGTTTTTTTGTTTCATGTTTAGGACCAACAAAAGCTATTTTTTGACGATTAGTGACTGTACTCCTATTAGTATGACATAAAACGGGATATTTACCATGTAAATTGTGATTATTGAGCACCCGATATTTCGGCACTGTTGCAAGTGCCATCTTCACGGATTCACGGAATAACTGACAAACTGCGAGTATTAGTTGTGGTCTACCCACACACCGAAGCTATCTACCCTCTTTCTAAGTCGATTGTTTCACACAGTGTCACAACCACCGTCCTCATTCTCACTTAAAACTCGAACACCACTACGACACACGATACTCATGGTATCACCACGCTTATTTATGGAAGCAGCCATTTTTGCTAATGACTTATCACTGGACGCCAGACACTTAGTTCGTCAATTTAAGCCCCTCTTCCTGGTTACTTGAAGCTAGAGCTTTCCATAAAAAGGAAATATTATAGTATTTAAGACGTAGATACCCTACCCTACTAAGAAGATATAATAAAGCCACAATTTTTAAAAGTATAACCGCTGCCGCAGCTTGAACTACCGATTGCGACTGAACAAAGCCAATATGTTCGAACCGGCGATACCCAGGCAACAGCTGGGCTCGACGCACCGCCTCATTCCTCGGACAAACTTTACTAATATATTGTTTACTTGATTTATGTAAACGCTTGTCGTTGAAACGCTAAGGACCCTACCTATATTGTGCAAGCAAAGTTCTGGTGTACGTGAAAGCTGGTTTAATGGCCTTGCAATAATTGCGTAGCAAATTAGTCGAGATTTTTTTAATAATATTTTTATGACTATAAGACTTCGAAAAATAATGTATTTTTTTTTCGAAATAAAGAGTGGTTCGGTATACTCGTAAAAGTAGCAGCGTATGATATGGTATATTCTAAACTGACCGGTTTTTGTTAAGCAGATTTTTTTTTGTAATCCTTATAAACAAAACTTCAAAACAAAAATACGTTCATATTCAATCAAATGATCATGTGGAAGTTTTAACGTTACTTGTTCCAATGTACCTTAAGTATCTTGAACACGATGTTCTGGCAGTATTTACCTGATTTTTACCTTTAAGAATAAATTTTTCTGTATGCTTAACGAGTAATTTTATGCATCTTTGAACAGTCTTATTACGGAATAGACATTGTTTAATTGACTTTAAATTTGGGGGTTTTGAGAGGTATTTACTACCGTAAACTGGGGTTACTTTAACTTTGGGGTTACATTGATAAAAACTTCTTTTATTTTTTAATCGCGAATATCTTTTGTTACCAAACGCATCTGTATTTTTTTTAAGTCTGGCAAGACCCATTGTTATCCTTATTAATTGTTTAGACACTTTAAATGAGTACGGTCGTTAGAATAGCGTATCACGTGTTTATATTTACGTATACTTTTTGCTATTTTTTGTGTATAAAATAACTTCTAAACTAACAATAAGGGTAGTGAGGTAAACGGTTCTTAATCACAATTAACTTGTCACAAGTGTGTTTAGGTATCCAAATATAACGTTTTTGGGGTCTTCGATTCGAACTAAGTACTTATAACAATTGTTTTTATTCAATGGGGTGTCTTTGATCACCTACATGGGGTCACATTGATCAGAATCTTACGTATAGTTGGTTATGGTATGTCTATCCATTTGACTGATTATTTTATAAGAAGATTGTTCTCTCATCAATGTTTGATTTTTGTTTTTAATAAAGTTGTATACTGAAGTTTTTTTTATAATATATCGGGGTTACTTTGATCACAAATATTTGATCAAAATAACCCCAAAACGACGTAAATTGTTGTAACTTTTGATACTGCGAACGGATTTATTTATTTTCTTAGGAGAAATTACTCCTGTACGGGTTTACATTCAATTACCCTAAAAAAACGAGCAATGGAACGAGCTGCCCCTGTCACTTAGGCAATCCCAGTCTGTAGCATCACTCAAGGTTAATTTGAAGAAGTTTTGGCTGTCCAATATAGTTTGATTAGGTTGAATACTGTATATATACTTATATATATACACACACATATATATATATATTTATTTATACTTATGCGTATTTATCTTTTAGAATGATATTTATTTATATAGGGTTTATTTATGGTATATAATTAATATACCTACATGTTTTGTTTCTTCCTGGGTATACTTGTTGTACATTGTATGTTTGTCTATCCTATTATTTTACTCTCCAACTCAGTTACTCTAAGGTTAGCTGGAAGAGATCCCTTATAGGGATAAGCTCGCCCTTGTATTTTTTTTTTATGATTGTGTCGAATTTTATCTTATGTACAATAAAGTGCTTACTACTACTACTACTACTAAAAACATAAGGTATCAAAGCTAACAAAAAGTTGATGTTACTGTTTTATTTTTGGATTTTTTTACGCCTAATTTTAGTAGATATTGAAGTTCAAACTTTAAAATTGATCAATGTAACCCCAGTGTACGGTACTTTGGCGGTTTTGCATTTTTCATCAAAAATTAACTCCCCTACAAAAGTACTTTCAGAGCTTGAAGTAATGGTTCATCTGACTGCCTTGAACCAGTTAACTAATGCAACTGTTTTATATTAGATCATATATTATTCTCTAAAACGAAAATCAGCATATAAAAAAATGTATACTGTTCTAATAGTGCAGTGTATACCAAATGAAAATTGGCAAATAACGTTGTTCAAAAAGTCAAAGTATGTTGCTGTAATGAACGCAAACGAAATTCACACAAGCTTGTTTGATTTAAATATGATCGTATTTTCATTTTAAACTATAGTACGAGTATATGTACAAGGATCTCAAAAAATAAGTACTGCATAACAAAAACCGATTGGTTCGAAAATATACCATATATCATACACTGCTACTTTTTATCGGGACCACTTCTTACATAATTTCGTATAATTTATTCAATAGTTTTAGTTCATAAAAAACTGCCTCGGTAACTGAAGGTAATATGTGGTATCTACACAAGTAAATTAAAATTAAATTACTTATAAAAAATATCGTCACAAATCTCATGTGAGGAGTTGTGAGCCAATTGAATGTATACACGACCGGACCGCCGATGTTAAATAAAAACGCTTTAGCTTTGATGTACACTTGTACACTGTACAGTTACCATCAACACAATTTTATAAGTAGGTAGGCTATAATTATTGAAAAAGAAGAATATACACAAAAGGTATATATTGGTCGCAAATATTTTAATAACACTGGCAACTCCTATGGTGCAGTGTATAAATGAAGTGTTCTAGGAAACATTTAATAAAAACACTGAATTGGCAAAGCGTGATTTATTCTGTCTTTAATTAAAACTGAAATAAAATAGCGGGCTTAGCGTAAATATAAAGATATTAAATAACTACGTATTGAGCCAATATGAAATGATACGTGGGATCGACTGAACGGCAATAATTACTACTCACATTAATCACTCGAGATCGAAGCCGTCATCGACGTAATGATTCAACTTCTGACAGCAAGGCGTAGGTAATCATGAAAGGACCAGTAGTTATTAATCGCAGGTACATTCGCATTCAGATAGGTAAATAAATATTGCCGTTGGATATTTTTATATGAACATAATATTATCTAGGAGTGCATGCTGAATCGTATTACATCATATATTATTAAGAGCCCCAATGAAATAATTATAATTACCCATGGAGTAGTCATTACTGATTGTATGCTATTAGCTGTATTAAAAAATATATTATCCTAGCGACCCGCCCCGGCTTCTCACGGGTACTATACCTACATAAAAACCTTCCTCTTGAATTACTCTACCTATTAAAAAACACTCATCAAAATCCGTTGCGTAGTTTTAAAGATTTAACCCTTAACCAGGTTGTGATCTCATAGCGACCACTTGGCAAATGATTTTTTTCTGACGAGCAATATGCTTGTATCGGCCACTAAATGTCATTGACGTATAGTCTATTAACTGACAGATTTCTGAACGCACCCAAAATCGATGTGTCAGAACAAATTTCTTTGACGTTTTAGTTGTCAAATTCAAAAACAGAAAAAGTGGCAGATTTTGTGTGTTGCTCCAGATAAATACTATTATTGTGTCGAAAAAAATTACGGTAAGTGCTATGTGTCGATTTATTTTGGTAGTATATAATGTAATGTAAGTGTAGTATGTCATAAATGGTCACGGTAATAGTTTTTTACTTAAAATTTTTGCTCTTAAAGTTTGTGGGCTCTATACGACCTCTGCCCGTTTCGGTTTGGCACAAGTGGTTTGTATGTGACCACCGCCCGGCTGGGCATTTATGTGAAGTTTAAGGGTAAGTTCATTACTGTACACCATGTAGGTGGGTGGATTTCAAAACTCGGAAAAAAGTTGCGTTTCGGTGTTTAAAAAAATATATTTTAGGTTTTTTACTTTGATTTTTATTCTTTTCGTTATTCAGTAGTTTTATCTTTAAGGCCCTTTGATCAAAATAATCGAAATCTTAATAGTTTCATTTTAATAAAATGTTTTATATGTCAAAAGTCATCACCATCTAACAAATAAATCTGAACCTCCATATTTGTACTGAAAATTATCGCCAATCAAACGTACGATTGCGAATTTTACTTCAGTAATCGTTTTTAAATATTGTTGTTAAACGTTCAAAAAGATATGATAAAAATCCTTCATCGCGTAAGTACTATTTAAAATATTTAAAAGTTTAACACCAAAAATTCATCAACACCGTAAGCACACTGTCAAAGTTGAGGTAGTTTTGTACTCGTGCGTCTAAATATACCGGGTGTACCCACGCCCGCCTCCTCAATTCAGGTGAAACAGCGGAACCGAGTACACGTTTGTCTTTGCTGGCTCAAACCAAAAAAAAACATAAAAAAGTGACTGCAATAAGTGATTAACACGCTGTGGCGTCATAACCATCCACGAGTGGTTTACAGTAAGTAATTGAATAATATTTAAACGAATTACTTGGGAATACGTAACCTTAAAGGAACTTACTAGTGAGGCGTTGACGTTGCTTTAAGTATTAGTGTTCTAAAATAATCTAGGATTTTGTGTGAAATCGTCAACACCGAGCGTGTCAACACCGGTACTGAAGCAATGGATGGTTATGATCCTGTATGTATGGAGTTGACAATTTTTGTAAATTGGTCCATAATTTTTGGTTTTTCTTGTAGTAGCAAGTGCCATTAAATGTTCAGCGGTAGAGAAAAGTCTGAGAAGGGAAGGAGTCAACAAGACAATAGTGCTATGGATAGGGAAATTGCTCAAGTGTAGATCTATAAAGGCGACACTGGGCGGAATATAAAAAGTCAATTAGTCCTAAAAGAGGTTTCCCACAGGGTGGACTTGTACTCATTAGTGAAGAAAATAAGGGGGGCCTATATATGCAAGCTTACTCCGATGACGGAGTGCTATATATTCGAACGTGGACCGGTACTAAGCACCATAAGGGACATAATGGCCAGTAGTATCCAAAAAGTGCTGGAATGGTGCAGAGAGAGAGACTGGATTTAAATCCATCAAAAACGAAGCTCGTGTTATTCACTAACAAAAGGAAGACAGAAGAGATGAGGCCCATAAGGGTACATGACAAGGAGCTGGAGTTGGTAAATGAGCAAAAGTATCTGGGGGTGACTCTGGGTAGCACGCTCAGGTACAAAACTCATGTAAAAGAACAAACGGCGAAAGCCATAAGAACACTGTATCAATACAAAAGAGCGGTGTGAAGGAAATGGGGGTTAAAGTCGAGGATATTGGAGTGGATCTCCAAGGCGATAATACTTCCCGAGTACTATATGGAGCGGTGGTCTGGTGGCACAGAGCACATATTAAGAAATATCAGAGGTACCTAGCAAAGGTGCAGAGGCAACCCGACAACCCGACACACGCCTTAGAGGTAGTACTAGGTATAAAGGCGCTACATATAGAAGCGGAAAAGAGGGCCGTGGAACAGTGGTACCGAATGAAGGCATACAAGGAATGGAGAGGAAGTTGCGTACACAAGCGACACGAACTAATACAAGATAGGATACTGTCTAAAATGGAAATGATGGTAACTCACAATGACCTCATAAAGAGGAAGAAGATATTCGATAAGAAATATAGAGTACATATTGGGGAGAGGGACAACTGGAAGGTAAACGTCGTACATCCGACGTTGATATGCTTCACTGACGGTTCGATAAGAAGCTCCACAGGTCTAGCTGGAGCAGGCATACCTACTATATAGTTATCTCGAAATTGGGGGAAAAGGTATCTGTCCCACTTGGTAGGTATACGAGTGTGTTTCAGGCAGAAGTTTGTGCCATACTACGGTGCGTAAGGCTCATAAAGGAGCAAGTGCAGCAGACGAGAGCCGTGGTCATATACACGGATAGTCAGGCAGCAGTGAAGACGCTAAAGAAGCCAGCGACAAAATCTTCTTTGGTACAGGAATGTAAGGAGACAGGAACTAAACTCGCTTGGAAGTTTGGAATAAACTACAAACATTCAAAGGCGCTTTGAAAATACATTGTTGATTTGACTGAAAATTGGTTGATTTAATACCCTTATGAATCTTATGATATAGTAAATCGTCATTACCATACACATAGTATCATCGCCATCCATTAAAAAATCATAACCATGGCATGGTCGTCATCACCATCTCGTGTAAAATATTTTTAATGCCTATAATTTCGAAATTATGCATCAAATTAGTGTGGAATCATAACAAGATACTCTAATAAATATAACTTAACAATTCTAGATACATATTTATGCATTTAATTAATAAAAGAAAAAAAAAAAAATTTTGTATGGTGAAAATTTTCTTGATGAAATCCACCCAGGTCCACCCACTAAACATCTCAAGACTTACTACAAGTATATAATTATAAGTTAGTTTTGAAGCGGATTTTGCTAAATGGCGTTTGAATGTAAAAATAAATATCCTTTTTTCTTACTTTTTACACGACTGCCAAAAGGAGAGTATATGTGTTCAGCCCCTATGTATGTTTCATATTTTCTTTAAACGCGCAGATCTTCGCGATCACTTAACCGTTTTTAATAGTGTAAGGTATCATTAGAATCCTCGTGACGTCGCGGGTAACATAGGATATGTGACGTCACGTTAAAATCAATATGGCGGCCTATAAATTTAATAAAGTCTGACAAAAAAAAAATATTTTCGAAAAAACCTATCGAGTTTGGTATCAAAATGAAGAGCTTTAAACTGCAATTACGAATATGTATTCAACTTATATGTTTGTTACTTATTCTAGAAAAGCCAGATTCATTAAAATACAATTAAAGCGCCAAGAATAATAAGTCATCCAAATGCTATGATTTGGGTATCAAATTAAAGCATTTTATATGCAGATTATAAATGAATGTAGGATCGGAACGTAAGAAGATGAGTGAAACGGAGCGTACGTGTGAGAGAAGGATGGTAGACGGTGCGAGAGGGACGGGAGAACGATTTGAATGGGGAACGAAATAATGTGTAGACGTGAAAGGTGTAAGACGTGGTGTGAAAGAAGTAAAATCATTAGCTGGTGAAAATAAATCTAAATTAACGAAGAAACGCATTTTATTCGGAGGCAATAGAGAATCCCACATAATTTTGGTGTCAGAAGCGGGATTGCCTCAAGAATATTTAAGAAACGACGAAATTGAAAAATTTGGAAAATTTTCATAGGAAAAAAAATGGCGTCCGATGGAAGTTTCAATTTTAATATGGTATTAGACGGAATACCGAAGTTCAGCGGCGACGATAAGGCGCACTCATCTACGAAATGGGCTCAAGATATTGAAGACAATGCAGAAATCTTCAGTTGGACGGAAGCCCAGATCCTCATTGTAGCGCGAAGATCTTTAGTCGGCACGGCGGCGCTATGGCTACAATCCGAGAAAACCTTCAAAAAATACGAAGATCTCAAAGCGGCAGTATTTAAAGAATTCCCGGATTCCATTAACATCAAGGAGATGCACGAGCTGATGGGTAGTAGAAAGAAGAAGAAGGAAGAGTCCTACTATCAGTATATGCTGGTCATGAAGGAGTTGGGTAAACGCGCAAAATTCCCAGATTACATAGCTATACAGTACATTATCGACGGCATAACTGATTACGAGCTTAACAAAGCTATTTTGTACGGCGCAACTACCTATCCGGTCCTAAAAGAAAAATTACAGTTATACGAAAAGATGAAGATGAAAACGAAGAAAGAAGTGCAAGAAGTTAAACCTAATCATAATAAGATAGAAAAAGATAATATGAAGAATAATTCATCATCGTCGGCAGGTCGAAAACGCTGCCGTCCTTTGTCTAAAACCTATCTAACCCACAAATTGTAGTTTTGAGTTATGAGCAAAAAACCTTAAAGTTAATATTTCTAGAAAATATTAAGATTTATTCCGAACTTCTGTTATAAAAAAATAAAACTAAATTCAGGCTTACATTGTATGTGCACCATTTTAAAAACGAATGTAATATTTATGAGAAATTATCGTTTTTGTGTTTTAGCGTTGCAAAGAATTACAAAAATGCAAGCGATTTTACCTTTAAAACCCCGTTAAGTATACCTTTGCCGTTTTATAGCGTTGCATAATTACCAGTTCATATCTAAATAACGGGTAAGTACTTAACGTGTTTATAGTATTGTTTTTATACTTTGCAGAATACGCAATGCATAGCTTAATAACGACTAAGTCACTTTCAGAGTTTATAGTACTTTATGTGTAGGATTACTAGTTAAAAAAAGATTGATATAAACACGCTACTGGACTTTAGCTGTTTTTTAACTAAGGAATGACTGTGAAAATCATAGCTAGTTGTATGAATTCCTAAGCATAAAACACGTTACATGACAGATCATTCCCGATAACTAGGTTATAATCTTGTAATGTTATCCAAATGGTTTATTTATTGTTATAGCAAGTCCTCGTTAACCTACACTTTACACGTAACAATTAAAGGGATTTAATCATCATCATCATCATCATTTCAGCCGAAAGACGTCCACTGTTGAACATAGGCCTCCCCCAAAGATTGCCACAATGACCGGTCCTGCGCCACCCGCATCCAGCGGACCTGCATTCACCAGGTCATCAGTCCACCTTTTAGGGGGCCTACCCACGCTACGCCTTCCGGTACGTGGCCGCCACTCAAGAACCTTCCCGCCCCAACGGCCATCGGTTCTACGCGCAATGTGCCCCGCCCACTTCCACTGCCACTTCCGTTACTTTGGTTCTGCTGCGGATGGTCTCATTTTTAATCCGATCACGCAGAGAGACTCCTAGCATAGCCCTCTCCATTGCCCTTTGGGTGACTTTGAGCCTTCTTATGAGGCCTATTGTAAGCGGCCACGTTTCAGTACCGTATGTCATCACTGGCAACACACACTGATTAAAGAATTTCGTCTTCCAACACTGCGGAATATTGGACGAAAATATGTGTCGTAGCTTCCCGAACGCTGCCCAACCGAGTCGGATTCGACGATTGACCTCTTTCTCGAAGTTGGACCTACCTAACTGGATAGTTTGTCCTAGGTATATGTATTCGTCTACGACTTCGAGTGTAAAGTCTCCGATTATTACGGGAGTTGATGCTACATGGGAATTTGACATGATTTTCGTCTTATCCATGTTCATCCTAAGACCAACTCGCTCGGAGGCTTTACGGAAGTCAACGAGCATAGTACTTAAGTCCTCCAAGGTCTCAGCCAAGACTACTATATCGTCAGCGAATCGAAGGTGAATGAGGTACTCGCCGTTTATGTTGATACCCAGCCTTCTAAAGACATCCTCCAGTGCAGCGGTAATCAGCTTAGGGGAGATGACATCTCCCTGCCTAACTCCCCGCTGCAGCAGAATAGGCTTCGAGCTCTGGTCTTGGAGTCGGACTGACATTTGATTGTGGCGCTCTCGTACAAACACTTCAACACCTCGATATCGCGGTAGTCGACTTGGCACCGTTGGAGAGACTGTAGTAGTACTACCCAGGTTACGATCGAATCGAAGGCTTTCTCGAAGTCCACAAACGCTAAACAGAGGGGCAGGTTATATTCTTCGGTCTTCTGTATAACCCTGGCGAAGCGTATGGATGTGGTCTACGGTACTAAAGCCTCTTCGGAAACCGGCTTGTTCGGGGGGCTGAAGTCATCAAGCTTGCGTGCAAGACGATTCGTAATGATTCTTGAAAACAGCTTATAGACATGGCTCAGAAGTGAGATGGGTCGGTAGTTCTTCAATAAAGCGTTGTCACCTTTTTTGAAGAACAGTACCACCACACCTCTGTTCCATGCCTTTGGCGTTCTCCCTTCTAGTAAGACGGAATTGAACAACTTCTGAAGGGCCGTAAGGATCGGTTTACCATCCGCCTTCAGAAGCTCAGCTGTAATTCCGTCCTCCTCAGGCGCCTTGTTATTTTTGAGCTGTTCAAGAGCCATTCTAATCTCGCACAGGCTGATGCCCGGGATGTCTTCTATTAAGGGACTTATACCTATTTAAAATAAATGAAACAAGACTGTGTATGATAAAATGTTTTTATTCAAATGCGAAACAAAAGTAAAATCAGCTAAAACTTTTTTTATATTTAGAAAACAAAAAACAAAATTACTTCTAGTACATAAAAATAAACAAAAATATTTTTTGTGAAAACTTATTTAGTCTTATTAAGTAACATCACAATTATCGAATTAGTAGATTGCATACCGAGGACAGTAAAGTTATGTAAATTACAGACCTTGGCCGGAAAAAGTATAAAATCACCTGTTTTTCTACCTTAACTTCACTTTCGCCCACTAAATTTACAGAAGGGCTAGTATAAATGTAAGCTTATTGTATTTGACATTCAATTTAAATATTCATTCAAAATTCATTTCATTCAAAAAAAAAATTAATGCAATTAGGTAGGATAGGTTAAGTAGGATAAAAGTCCCATAGTATTCGACTACAAAATTAATGGCTTATCATTACAACGAGTATCTGTCATTAGAGATCTTGGAGTTATGTTTGACTCAAAGTTAACATTCAACGCATATTGTCAAAAAAACATATAGACTTCTAGGATTCATATACAGCTAGAACCACAAAACCATTCAAAAATATCAAATGTTTACTTACTTTCATGCTTTGATCAGAAGTTCTCTAGATTATTGTTCTACTGTTTGGTCACCATACTATAACATCCACATAGACCGACTGCGTAATTTAGTGTATGAATTCAGACTTAAGGGTAAAGTAGGTAGTTACCTACGAAGACCGACTGGATCATTTTAAAATAGACAGTTTACAAAACAGAAGAAGTTTGAATGATCTTGTAATGCTGTAAAATGATTAATAATAAGATAGACTCTGATGCAGTTAGCAATCTACTATTTCGAGTATACCCCAAGCTATGTCGTAAGATAATCCTGTACAATTCCTAATACCTATAGCCAGTGATAATGCCAGTCAAAACAGCCCCTTAGCTCGTATGTGTACCTCCTATAGCAAAATTTGTAAAGATGTCGATATTTTTTGTTTACCGTGCCCGACATTGCGTATTATATGTTATGGATGATGGAAAGTAGGATATTTCTTACGTCTACAGAGTTACTGTGGTTCTATTTTTCTTGCAGATATTTGAACGCTGCATTGAAGGTTGTCTTTCTTCATTTTGATTAGAGCAGGAGTCTATCATACTCTGGATTTCCGATCTTATAAAATGCCTGAAATTAAAGACAATAATAAATATTTGCCTATAAAATGAAGCGTGATAGCAAAAAGTGATGTTTTAAGAACAAGTTTAGGAAGTAGTTTGATTAAGTTGTAAAGGCAGCGGGCTTTTCTATAGCCTCATACGATAAGTGAAAGTAACTATAGCCAAACTTAATTGTTATACAGGGTGATTAATTTTTTTTTACTGTTTTTTAATGAATATGAAGTCCTAGAAGGCTGTATTTTTTTAATAATACCTTTAGGTTGTAGTATTATATGTGCAATAATTGGAAACCATCACTAACATAGTTTAGGAGAAAAAAAAACAGTTTTGCAGTTATTGGGGTTTAGGGGGGTTAGTGCGGGTAAGAGGGGGTCCAAAATTTGTGCATGGTGTTACCTCTTTAAAGGTCATCGTTTGACTATAGTTTCAAACCAAAACCTCTGGGGGCACTTTTTCCAAGGCTATCCTGCTACACCCTTTAAATGAAAAAGTCGAACATCTAACTAAAAAATTAAAGCTCATCAAAAATATATTTATCTTTGGTTGAAAACAATAAATATAGTCTTAAATAATATGCAGAATAAATACTGTACACATAACTTTAATATATTACATACTTACCGTCGCGTTCCAGACATTTTGCGGTGAGAAACATGCAGCCATCACTGATACACAACCTCGTGCGCGAGCGCCGCACAGTGAATCAGTGAACTGTCGGCCACGGCGGTCAGTGGCCTATACCACAAAACTTTACAAGCGTACAATTCTACAAAATTGTATAAATTCCCATACAAAAACTTGACAATTTTGTAGAATTGTACGCTTGTAAAGTTTTGTGGTATAGGGGCCAGATCTGAGGGGAGGGGTTTTGCACTTTGCGGGGTATTAGCGTAGTATTGTTGATTAGCGAGTTTTTGGTCTTGTAATATTATATTATTTTCTGTAGTTTTCACCCGTTTAAACTAAGTCACTAGGTTTTAGTGTTGTATTTGTAGCCGAAATCGTAATTAATTTCTTATTAATAAAAGGTTAAGGGACTTTAGCCATGTTTAAGCGTAGAAGCTGCTTTTTAAAGTAGTATCAGACAATAAAAGTGCATAACAAAAAAATATAATAAAAGGGTAAAAGGACTTAAACGAGGATATAAACAGTTTTTGTCAAGTAACGTGTTTTTAACTGCGTATCATGCAGTTTAATCATTGAATGAATACAACTGCTAAGTACCTTAACGTTACTTATAGCTATGTAATGTAGATTTGCCATTTTATAGTATTGTAATATATCAACTTATACTGCACTTAGCGGGGTATTTGGATTGAGTATCTCCGTGAATATAAATGATAAAAATATGATTCCAAGACCAGTCTATAGGGTTTTATTTCCTCTTTTAGAATCTTTATTCAATTGAAAACTACTATTTTGCTGCTTAGACCGGTTTTAGGTATAGGACGGCAGAACGGTGCTATAAATGCGGCGAAGATAATCATTTGGCTTTGACATGTACGAAGGGCGTCAAATGTTTTCGGTGTAACGAGTTTGGACATATCGGAAGTCAGTGTACATCGAACAATTTAAAAGAGCGCGGCGATGTTCCGGCGGCGAAGTCGTTTCACGATTTCCGTAACGACAAAGGGAGACAGCAATCATCGGGTTCGGCGGCGGCGACGGATAGGCGGCGGCGGTCGGCCATGTTCGGGCAATCGGCGAATGAGGAAGCGCGCATCGATGACAACTTCACTATGGCGGATGTCATTGTCAGCGGCCGGCATTTGGATGTAAACAAACACGACGAAAAGATTGAAAATATTTCCGATGAGCCGATGAAATTGATTTATTTATGCGGAATGGATGTAAGCGCATTAATTGACTCGGGTAGTGCGTTAAACCTTATTAGATTGGACGTGTTTAATAAATTAAAAGTGGAAATGTGCGTTGAGGACAAAGTGATAAACGGATTTGGACAGTCGGTGGTAAGATCGCTTGGAAAGTTTTACCAAAGTGTTATAATTGACGGGAAGTGTTATAACGATGTAATATTCCATATTGTATCCAATGATGCTATGCCATTTCCAGTAATTATAGGTCGTGAATTTCTGGATACTGTAGTGATGGTTATGCGCGAGGGTTCCGTAAAGTTCGTATCAGAGGATGACGGATGGTTGGCGAGGGTGAATTGTGTGAGTGAGGGTAATGTTTCAGGTCACATCCACGACAACGTTGTTAAAGAAGAGGTGGAACGACTGGTGGCTGAATACAAACCTATACAAACAAAGAAGGCGCCAATCGAACTCAAGATCATACTGAAAGATGACATCCCCGTGGCACAACGTCCGAGAAGACTTTCCTTGGCAGAACAGCAGATTGTCGAAGAGCAGGTAGATGAATGGATGCAGAAAGGAATTATACAGGTGAGTTTTTCTGAGTACACTAGCCCGTTAGTTTTAGTAAAAAAGAAAGATGGTTCAACCAGAGTGTGTGTTGATTATAGACTGCTTAACAGGAAAATGGTTAAAGATGAGTTTCCTCTACCACTGATCGAAGACCTAATTGACAAGTTGAAGGATGCTAAGTTGTTCAGTGTGCTTGATTTGAAAAATGGGTTCTTCCATTTAAGGATAAGCAAGGAGTCAGTCCCATATACATCGTTTGTTACGCACCATGGGCAATGGGAATTCCTAAGAGCCCCATTCGGTTTATCAGTCTCACCGAAGTATTTCATGAGATTCATCACCATTATTTTTAAAGATTTAATTCAAGAAGGTATTATGATGGTATTCATTGACGATATAATAATTCCAGGTCAGACGGAGCAAGATGCACTCTCAAAGCTGCAACGAGTATTGGAAGTAGCTGCGGAGTATGGTTTGGAAATTAATTGGAAGAAGGCGCACCTGATATGCAAAGAGATTGAGTACCTAGGGCATCTTATCAAAGAAGGGCAGGTACAGCCAAGTCCAGACAAAATTAAGGCAGTAGCATGTTATTCAGAGCCAAGAGATATTAAACAAGTACAAAGTTTCATTGGATTGACCTCATACTTCCGTAAGTACATACAAGATTATGCACAGATAGCAAGACCCTTAACTGACTTGATGAGAAAAGATGCTAAGTTTGTTTTTGGTCAAGAACAAAGGGAAGCCTTTAACATTTTAAAGATTAAGTTGACGAGTGAACCAGTTTTAAAGATATTCAATCCGAAGTTACACACAGAACTTCACACAGATGCGTCGAGCCAGGCTCTGGCAGGTATACTTATGCAGAGAAGTCAAGATGGAAAACTGCACCCTGTATACTATAGAAGTAGACGTACAAGTGAAGCAGAAAGTCGATATTCAAGCTATGAACTCGAAGCTCTAGCTATTGTGGAATCTGTGAAGAAGTTTCACCATTACCTATTTGGTATTCACTTTAAGATTGTTACAGACTGTCAAGCATTTGAGCTCACTTTGAAAAAGAAAGATCTGACAGCTAAAGTGGCAAGATGGGTACTACTACTGGACCAGTATGACTATGAGATAGAACATCGACCGGGTGTTAAGATGCCACATGCAGATGCTCTTAGCCGGAATCCATACGTGGCCATTGTGGTAAGCTTGCACGAGAAGATTAGCCAAGCTCAAGAAAAAGATGAGGAGCTCAATGCCATTAAACAGCTGATTTTGAAAGATGGAAATTACAATGACTTTTATGTGCAAAATGACATACTTTACAAAGGTGATCAGCGGCAACTGGTGGTACCTAAGATTATGGAAAAAGAAGTTATCAGGCAGGTACACGGTAATGGCCATTTTGCCATGAGAAAGATGAAAGAGGCCATAAGCAAAGATTATTATATAAGAAACATGGACAAGAAGATTGAAGAAGTAATTACAGGTTGTATACCTTGTTTATTAGCTACTAGAAAAGAAGGCAAACAAGAAGGCTTTTTGAATCCTATTCCAAAAGAAGGAACGCCACTGCATACGTTGCATTTAGACCACATTGGACCGTTGACTGAAACAAAGAAGCGTTACAATCATATACTGACAGTTGTGGACGCATTCACAAAGTTTGTGTGGCTCTACCCAACGAAGTCAACAACCAGCACTGAAGTGATTAGCAGGTTGCAATTACAGCAGCAGACATTCGGTAACCCAATACGCATTATTACCGATAGAGGTACGGCATTCACGAGCGGAGCTTTCCAGAAGTACTGTGAAGATGAGGGTATCCAGCATGTGACTATTACGACTGGAGTAGCCAGGAGTAACGGTCAAGTAGAGAGAATCCATCGTATTATGATACCGATGTTGACCAAGTTATGCATAGAAGATCAGTCTCTATGGTACAAGCACGTGGGACGAGTACAGAGAGCTATAAATAGTACGTATCAGAGAAGCATAGATACCTCACCTTTCCAGCTGTTGACCGGTACTAAGATGAACTGCAAAGAGGATGTAGAAATATTAAACCTGTTACAAAAAGAAATTATAGCCCAGTTTGATGAAGAAAGAGAAATTCTAAGGCAGAAGGCCAAAGAACAGATTCAGAAGATCCAAGAGGAAAACAGAAAGAGTTTTAATAAAAAGAGGAAGCAGAGCTCTAAGTATGAAGTAGGCGATCTTGTTGCGATTAAAAGAACACAGTTTGGGCCAGGTCTAAAGATTAAGCCGAAATTCTTAGGACCCTACAAGGTAACTAAGGTGAAGCGTAATGATCGCTACGACGTGGAGAAGCTTTACAGCGGTACGGAGGGGCCGAACAGGACATCTACGGTGGCAGACTTCATGAAGAGGTGGCCTGACGAAGACGAAGAGTAACTGGTAGGATTTTTAACCTTTTATTTTTGATCTTTTGGATGATGGTGATGCACGTAAGATACCTTATTTCTCGGTTACATATTTTCATAGCGTATATTTTAAAGACGGAACCTAAGCGGATAAACCTGATCTCAGTGATCTCACAAATAAGTATTTTTAAGTTAGCTTAAATTTTAAAGATGTCAAAGATCGTTGCATAACATAGACTGTTGTTAGCATATTTTTATAAGTTGTTTATTTACGCTGTTACCTTAAATTTCATGTTGCCATAATGCTGTTATTATGTAAAGTGCTATGTTGAGCACAATGTATTTAAGACAGTTGTTTTGTTGGACAACTTTAACGTAAGATGTTTGTATGATGTGAAGATGAATGAACGGGAATGATATCTGAGGGCAGATATTCTGCAGGACGGCCGAGAATGTAGGATCGGAACGTAAGAAGATGAGTGAAACGGAGCGTACGTGTGAGAGAAGGATGGTAGACGGTGCGAGAGGGACGGGAGAACGATTTGAATGGGGAACGAAATAATGTGTAGACGTGAAAGGTGTAAGACGTGGTGTGAAAGAAGTAAAATCATTAGCTGGTGAAAATAAATCTAAATTAACGAAGAAACGCATTTTATTCGGAGGCAATAGAGAATCCCACATATATATACAAGTTACATGTTTAAATATATGTTTGAAGAGAAAACTCGAAATGTTCTACATCGCACTATTGAAGTTTTTCTTCGAAGCCTAATACGTGACATGACTGTCACAGTTGACACATCTTCTTGACCGCTAAGTGTGAATGAAACAGATACATTGTACATACGCGCTTTTGGTCAAGGGGTAAAATGCACGGCTGCTACGCAGCGGTCGTGGGTTCAATCCCCGGCTCGTACGGATGAGTTTTTCAAATTACTTATGTACGATATATCATTTGATATACAGTAAGTAGATACCGGTCAAAAGTTTAAGTTCACTCCATGATTTCGATACAAAATACACTTTCGGGGAATTTTTTTCAGTGTTAACAACAAAATTTCAAGAACTATTTAATTAATATTAATTTCCGATAGAAACTGAACAATTTTATACATTGGATCCGATAATAATTCATAGGCAAACGAATTTTCATGATGACATGACTGCCAAAAGCTGCCACCAGCTACCTCAGTTGTCCGAACTGTTCGAAAGTAACGGTCAATTAAAAGGAAATAGCTCAATAATCAGTCACATCAGTCTTTAAACAAGTTTAGTGTCGACTTAAGTGCTGGAAAAATGATGATGACCCAAAGAGTCGATTTCGTATCAAAATCGTGGTGTGAACCTAAAATTTTGTCCAGTACTGTACACAAAGTGCTTTCATCATCAGCCTATGATAGTCCACTGCTGGACGTAGGCCTCTCCTATTAACTATGCGTTTAAACGCATTAGGAGGTAAATGCCCATAATCGCCACCCTGGGCAAGCGGATTGGCGATCGCAGTAATGTGTGACGTGTGATGACGCTGCTGCCCATCATCAATATTTTGTCAAATAATGGTTAGTGACACTTCAATCCCTTAGTCGACTCTTAAAGCGTTAATAGACGTTCGAATATGGTCCACTCCGCACCGCGAACTTGGTCCGGTCCGTACGTGCGCTCGACTCGCCACACCATCGCACCGTTCAAAAACGGTCCAGTGCGTTTCGTGCTACCAGACAGTGATCACGTCGATATGCCTCCGATTTTATCCAAAAAAGCTAAAATCTCGTTAGTTGTGGCAACCATCGTCGCTACAATCAATCAATCAATCAAATTTAATTGATAAAATACAATAATTTTACATGTCACATTGTTTACAACATTATTATTACATACATAAACAGAAAATAACATTATTAACCATATTAATATTTGAAAAAAAAAAAAAATAAATAATAATAATTACATTTTGGCACATTATTATTTATGAGACACTGTTATGTCTATAAATTTCATAAATACCCGAAAATTTACGAATTGTTTGTTTACTTTTAATTAATTACCTACAAGTAAGCGCTGTACGGTGCGGTGGCGCCGTCCACACGAGCGAACTTGGTGCGGACCGCACCAAATCCTGTGGGAAAACCATCGAACCGACCGCACCGTCAATAATAATAATAATGTCGGCGGACCGCTGAACACACCATCGAATTTGGTACGGAGCGGACCAAGTTCGCGGTGCGGAGTGGACCATGTTCGAACGTCTATTAACGCTTTTACGACACCCGAAGGAGGAGTTGGGGTGGTGACAAATGTATTCTTACTGGCCGTCCCCACACGTGCTTACACAAAGTGCTTTACGGTGTAGGAAAACATCGTGAGGGAACCTGCATACACCTGCGAAGAAATTCAAGGATATATGAGAAGTTCCCAACAAGTAAATATTGGGCCAGCGTTGCGGAGAATGGCCAGAATACAATATCAAAATAAATAAAATAATTAAAAAATTAAAAAACACGACTGCCGTTTTAAGCGAACTGAAAAGTAACAAATAATTCCTTCTTCAGGTTAATTCTTGTGAGCGTGTCTACATAATAGGAGCTCGTCTTATTACTTACAATATTTTGTTTCAGTTGCAGTCGGGGAACCTCCATATATTTATATTTTCTGTAATGAAAGGTTCCCCGACTGCAACTGAAACAAAATATTGTAAGTAATAAGACGAGCTCCTATTATGTAGACACGCTCACAAGAATTAACCTGAAGAAGGAATTATTTGTTACTTTTCAGTTCGCTTAAAACGGCAGTCGTGTTTTTTAATTTTTTATTATTGTGGTATTATTTTGTCCATGATTATATTTAAACATAACAACTACCCCTTAAAACTTCAATGTATCGCCAGCAGGACAGTGGCCACATACGGAACACGTGGGCCTTCTGGTGACGAGCACAGGGCGTATATTGACCACCGGGTTTTTTTTATGGAAATAATGTTTCTAAAAAAAAAAACAAGAAATTAGTTTTTTATTGACGCTATTATCTACCGAAATCAGGATACGAAAGTGAAAAAATCGCCAGGCCTGTTTAAGGGTTAAGCGTACAAAGGGACATTAGGGACAGAAAAAGTGACTTTATTTTATACTATGTAGTGATAGTGATGATATAAATACATGTATAATATAAATAAAAATATATTATATATAAATACATAATAATACATCACGAAATTATAATAATGCAGTATTTAGTAGTCCTTCATAGACAAAAAAATATTACTTATATCAATGAATTGAATGTATTTAATTTACAACGATGATAAAAGGGAAAATTTGCATTAGGTACACTGAACATTATTATGATAGTTAGTGTAAATTATTTCCTCGTAAATTATTATTATGTTGTACTTTATTGACAGACCATGACATTGAAATCAATTCGTGTTAGTGTTATTAGACTTATTAATTAGTGACCCAAAAAGGATCTTAAATATTATACATACTTTATACTTATGTAATTAAAAACTGATACTTCAATCATAAGAAAACATAACTAGATATCTTAATATGTTATTACTTCGATCCATTGTGATCTTTTGTGTAATTGTCGATAGAAGAAAGTCTAAGGTAGGCGTAATAGGGGTTACGTTTACCCCAGAGCTAGTTGTATCTACTCAAATTGTGAGGACGGAACCTAAGGGCACCGTTTTGAACTCTTTAGTTTCCAGGCAACCGGTACCAGGCTGCTTAGTTAAGTTGCCAATCGCTTGCGCTTAGTAGCGTATCGTAGTTTGCCGTCTCTGTCACTCTTTCATATTAGTGGGAAAAAGACATTTGCTGCCTTTCGTTTACGATTGACGATTAAGCATTAGCGATTGGCAACTTGGCTAAGCACCCAGACCCATGAGCCATCCTCTCATCTGGCGAGAGCTCGACCTTCGCGCATCAAGTGTTTCACTTTTCCCTTTCCTAGCCATATATTCTGTAATCTGTGTTGTCCATGTTGGAAAACCCCTTTTGGCCAAAGGAGTTTTAAACTCAAAATATCCCTTAAGCATAACGTCACAACATCCCCTAAAAATATCCATCCTTTAAACGTAACGTCTCAATGTCAATAGTCGAGAAGTTGTAGGTAAAATATTGAAACTATGTAAAAAAAATACTACGGAAATTCTAAATAAGTGGAAACTTGATTCGTCTACCATTTAATTTTAAAATCAAATTCCTTCGCCATCCGGGAATGCAACAGTTTCAAATCGCAATTCTCGGGTCTAAACTCACGACTAACCAGTATAAGTGAATCTTCGACAACTCATTTAACTTGTATGAAAAATTACACACATTTTATACTGGACCGTATTAAAGCTAAACGTCGTCGCTATATGGTGGGAATATCTGCCCAGCCCTTATCACGTCTTCGAAGAATTTATCAGGGCGACGAATAGGCTGCGGGACTTTGACAAATTGTCGTCGTGTTTTGTTAAATAAGTCAAGATTCACTGGCTTCTATCTGTTTTGGCACAGACCGTTTGTTAAGTCAACTTTGTTTTCAGTTATGAATTGTTTTTGCAAGTAATATGATTGGCAGAAGACAAAACTATTTACATGTAAATGTTTTAGGTTGGCTACAGAAATATTGATGTTAAACATTCTAATTCACCGATTTAAAAAAAAAACAATTTGTATCGAAATTAGTCTAAATTATCATTTTAAATTTAGTTTCATAAGTTATTATTGAAACTATTAGTGTAATTTAGTGCATAAACTACTATGTACATCTATTTTATTAGGATTTTTTTTTACATACACATAAGACAATTATGAGTATCTGATTATTATACTGTCTATGTATGTACTACTCTACACATATAACGAAATATAAACGGAATGGTAATTTATTTATAGTTTCGATAAATTTTATACCTACTCATGATTACAAGTACTAAGTATAATAGGTAAGTTGATTGCTTAAGTAAGTAAATAATTGCGTTAATACCAGTGTAAAGTTAAGTCACGACAAGGAATGTTATATTAACTAAGTAGTATATTATATCGAAAATAAGATAACGAGCAAACAAATAACCAGAGTTGCCAGTTTTGAATGCAAATATCAATGGAATACGTAATCTTTCAGATGATGGCCTTGCGTCGTTAAAAGGAGAATTTTCCAAAATCGTAGCATCAAGAGAGGATGAAACGTAATGAACGAAATTTAACTTGTATAATTATGTAACATATAAAATGTTTTCTGTTTTCTTACAGTGAATAAGAAGTAGGATTAATAATTATGACTGTGAATTTTTTGATTTTTGGAAATGTGGGAATATTTTAATAAAAGTATTATCGAACCGGGTTACTCACGTATTTAAGTCGATGATTGCTCGACATGTTCCCCATGACCCGGTTCGATAATATTTTAATATGTTTGAGTCTCACGTTAGTTATAATTCTAAAAAAATAAGCTTGGCAAAAAACTTCCTAGATCATTGTTTGATCGAGTTTTATTCTGAGTAGAAAAAACACAATATACCGATTCAAATACCTCACTATAAGTCAGTGATACCAAGTGATGCACACCCTCGTATTTACAAAAATCTGTTCAAAACTTCTCGAAACTAAGGCATTTAAGATTTACTCCAACTATTAACAATATTCTCACTGACTTCAGAACTTCGGCATTTCTCGGCTCTACTCGGAGCTCCCCGGCATTTCTCAAGGCGTCTAGCCGATTTGTCAACGTCACTTCTCATATTTATCAACTGGGGACAATGGTAACTACATTTTGATATCGGCCCCGTCACAGTGGGTAAGTATAAAAAGTAGCATCAGAATAAATTATGGAAATAACCTTGACACGTCTATTAGAACTATTAATAACATATATTTAAAAAATAGAAACCTACTTTAACAAAACTGAATTTGACCACTTGTATTAGGTTGAAATAACATAATTATTTGATCCTATCAGATAAAATACTTCATACGATAAAAAATAATATAAAAAATTTAGTCCCTCCACAAATCATACGATTTTATGAAACTCCCTAGATGGTAGACGAAATACATTCCATCGTAGTTGAGTGAGATATCTGTGTGCTATGCAGTAGTTTTTGAAGCGTTTGATTGATGGGCAGGGTCGCAATAGTTTGTATGTGGTGCTATCGCTCCTGTCCGGATTTGACAGGTGTTGACACAGCTTCGGCAAAGATTCACAGAGTCATGCCTGCGATTATACATTGCCGATTACTTTATTTATCGCAGTTTTTGTAATATTATATTGAAATGTTTCACGATTTCATATATTGTCGTCATACGCAAAAGGGGTTTGGGTAAAGTTGGCGTCGTTTTTAAATTTTGGCGGCCACTCATGAAAGTGGTAAATTAGAAAAGAGCAATTTAAAATAAACTTATTTTATTATGGTGTGCATATAGCTAAATTATATCGGAGCCGAGATATCATACTTTAAAGTTTTATAGTAAAGACTCACCTTTATTTTTGAAGTGCATCGGAATGAGTTAAAACTACTATTGTGTATGCCACGTAAAACCTAACCTTAACTCATAAGGTAACCTTGGACATAAGGTTCTTTTTCGGTCAATGATTATTTAGAGATAGTTCCTTTTTTCTTTAACACGGCGATTTTAAGACGGATGTCGATGAACGTTCTATTGCACGTAATTATGTCAATGGTTTTATGTCGCATTTTAAACAACAAATAAATGTATTCATATTTTTACACTTTATGCGTGTTTTTTCAGGTATATAAATAAATGTAGACAAGCGAATCGTATGTTTTCGGGTAGGTACCTAATAACATTTGCAAGATTTCTGCGACCAAAATCCCGATTGCATCGATCCGTGGCTTTTAAGAGGCAGAATACAATCGCGGCACTCCAACAGAAGACACTATTTTGTTTATGTTGCTGTAGATGGTGGTTTACAAGGCCCAGAGGCAATATTAGGACATTATTGTTCATGTGTTGTTGGGAAGAGGACCTTAGGCTGTTGCTCACATGTAATGTCAATTATATGGTTCTTGGGATGGGGTAGGTATCAAGAGCATCTTGATCCCCCGGCACAGTTTTTAGAGACAGTGATTCGCCAAGATATAATATTGAGAATGAAGTTTACGACGAGCCAGAAAATGTGTAAAAAAGTAATTCAACGTAATACTAAAGATTACAAATGACGTTATTTGAGAAAAGGGACGTTATTGTCATTGGCGCTTACAGCGTTATGAGCCATGTTTGTATACAAATACGACGTCACCGGACGTAAGAGCCATCGACAATAAGGCCCCTTATCCCAAATAATGTCACATATGTTGTGTTGTATACATAAGAAAGCATTAGTAACAATTCCAATCTAAAAACTAATCTAATTAGGTACATTTCCTAGTTGGAAATATGTCAAAACATTTTGCATGTGTGCATCACACCTGTGTTTCCTTATGGTGTAGTCAAAGGGTGAACCGTCTATTGAAACCATTTTGCAACTTTTTTAATGTTCACTAAACAGACAGCATAGAAATCGCATAAGAAAATACAGTTGCATTTTCATATACCTAAGATCATCTTTTTTTAAGTCGGTTAAATTAGCTATTATACTTTAAGGGCAATATCCTTGTATCTTTGTTAGTAGTATTATCGACTTAAATAAGCCTGTAGTCATCTAAGCTGTCTCCTAAACCTGTCTTAGTTAGGTATATTCACTGGTCCAATAACATTGTTTGAAGGGCCGTATCTTGGCTCCGATATTATTTATGGCAAAACTTATTTTGTAAATAAGCTAGTCTAAGGTAGCACTACAAAATAGTAGTAACATAAACGATGGCCGCTGAAAAAAAAAATGACGCCACTAGTCCATACAAAAATACCCAAACCCCTTTGACATACCTGAAGTTGATTTAACAAAGCTAACACAACTAGTTAGTTTGTTAATGCATACCTGCCAACAATCCCCACATCAAAGAACAAACCTCTTAAGTGCCACCAAAGATTTAGTTGCAACCACACACAAAAGCTGTAATTCCTTTGCTTCTCAGCCTTGGATACGTCTGTATTAACATTTACGCGTTGTCATGTTCCATTTGCTTTCATCAAAGCAATTATTATTATTACCACACAAGACATAGCCCGGGATTGGGGTGGAAAATTGCTTCATAACCACGGCCTACCCTGGATAGATGTACCGAATTATGTTAATGTGTTATGATAATGCGTATAATGGCTTCTCGACGAAGCTCGTCTTGAAGACACATTGACATTGTGTTAAGCAAGCCGTTAAGGTGGATGAAGGATTTACCGCTAGGTTTGGCGTATGTATGTATACTGTTAACGTAGGTAACAATGCTCCTCATCCTAGTGCCCAATAGGTGCTATTTGTAACTTTTATTGTAATTGTCATCATAAGAGTGAAGGTGCAATTAGATCAGCAAAAAGGACTGGTACATTTGCCTTGCTTGATATTGACATCAGTCGCGAGTTGTAATTGTTACTGTAAAGTTCAAACACACTTGACACCCTGGTCGCTTCATTTTCCTCTAATACCATGGAGTAGCAAACTACCAATCGTTTCTCTTGGAAAACTTCAAGAGAATACTTACTGAGGCTTCCGTAGCTTAGAAGTAAGTGATTCTGCTTGCAAAACTAGAGTTGCCGTAAAGGGCGTCACTTTTCATATTTATCACAAAAGACTACCTATTTGTTCGTTTTCATGTAGGTATTTAAGTTTCCATATTATATAATACTATTTTTAATATAACGTCGCTTGATGACCATAATCGGTAAAAGACTTAATTCAGCTTACTGTGGGAATATATAAAATTTTGTAAGAATACTCCATTACATTTGTTTATAAAGTGATTATTTTGAAACAAATACCATACAAAAACCGATACAAACACCTGTTAAACGGCCACACCTTACTTTTATTGAAAACCAATGGTAAAGTTAAGGTACCAACGGGTACGGGTACCTTACCTTTATTGAAAATGTACAATGTGAAACTAAGTTCCTGGATTTATTTGCATCAAGTGTTGATGCTTCCGTTTGAGTTTCCTTGCTTGTCAAACTACGGCACTCTGATACACGCTGCTTAAGAAGGCAGATGGCTGCAATTGGACATTATACACCGTCCGCCGAGCAGCTAATCTGCTTTTCCAACCAATTAATCTGATTAAAACTGAAATGAATTAAATTACCACGTGCCTGTTTCGTCACTTCAGTAAAATAAATAGTGTGTTATTCTTCATTTGACTAGCGAAAACTTTTATTTTACAGACATGTCCTTGTACAGTCAATAAATGAAGACTTACCCCTTTTATTCATAAACGTCTCCTAACTTAGCAAGCTGATAAGCATCGTTTATCTTTTTTGGTCTTATCAATATGTCTATAAGATCGAAAGGGACAAACGATACGTCTTATCGTCTTGTTAAGTTACGAGACGTTTAAGAAAAAGGGGGTTAGTTTTAAATACTCTGTTTATGTTTAGTCTATTACTATTTTTTTTACACTTTTGAAACTAAATTTTTGAGTAATATCCAAAGGCTCCTTTAAAATATAAATAAGAACTACGATTATGATGTTATTTTTATTAAGTACTTTATAGTTTCTTTTCTAGTCACGTTCGTTTTTATTGACAGGTTTCATTTTGCTTTTAAAAACTAATAAGAAAATTTCGATCACATGAATTGTCGTTTCCGATTTTTCTGCTATAGAAGTCGCAGAATTAGGTAGAAACTGAAGAAAGAACCTAAACATAAATTAGTATTAAGGGTCGGATAGATGTGGGAAATTTTTCAGATTCTGTCAAATTTCCCCATTTCGCACACACACGCACTTCACGCACACTACCTCATTTTACCGAGCGGGGTCATTGACCATTGGTGATTTTTTTTAATGAAAGCGGCCGAGTTTGTAATTTATCACTACCTCTTTTGAAAAATTACACTTGTCAAAGTACTAGATGGTAAAAAAGATAGAGAGGGATAGATTTTATAAGACTATCCTTGTCTTTTCGAGTCGATAGTCGTCTCAATGCAATGCAAAAGACAGATTTAATAGGAAGAAGATAAAATGAGTGTTTTAAATCGACACGAGCTAGGAATTTCCTTTTCGCACGTGTATCATACGACGTTTTTCAGTACAGATGGCAGTCTGAAGTTTCGACCTGACAAGAAATGAGCCATTTCTCGCACTAGTGCGGCAAAAATCTGTACTAAAAATGGATTTTCAGTACAGATCAATCAATTTGTTAGTCATCATCAGATATATCTGAACGACCACGGCACTCAAAAATATCTGAGCATGCACACGAACGCTATGATAATAGCGGCCTGCTCAGACATTTATGAGCACCCTGGCCGCTCCGCTATATCAGATGGTGACTGTACAGCATCGTATTCTGATTAGGAAATAGTAAGAGAAAAAAAATCTGTGTTAGAACAAAATGGCTTGGTTGTAAGGCAAGCCACTAGTCCACTATAATAAAAAAAAACCATTTTTCTGATCAGAACACGATACTGTTGAATATAGGCCCTAAGTATTCACTATCACCAGCTTTTCGTAGACATTCAACTTTCCCACTGCTGTGTGCGCCACACAAGAGTCCACCAACTATTGCAGTGCCAACGACGCACATTTGCGAGTCCATACCTACTAATTTGACATTTACAGAGGTAAATATTCTAAAATTATTTATTTTTTCTTTTTGGAGATTATTAAGAATTATTTTATTTTATTTATGTTGGCACAACAAAGTGGCTCCACTCCACCTGATCGTAAGTGAAAAGTAGAGCCCAAATCGCGGCGGCAACGAACAGGAGACAATCAGTAACCTGTTAGTTGCCACCGCCTTGCTGGCCCGCTAGAAGTTAAATATACCTGAAAAATTGTTTAATGAGATTAATAAGTGTATAGATGTAATGCACAATCTCTTATTTTCGTATATTGAAGAAAAAACCCGATTCTATCTTCTCCACAATTCGCTTCAGTGCAATGGTGAAGTAGTTTCCGTGAAAAGCCAAATGAATGGAATTATGCATTACATTTGTATAATTATTAATGTGACTTACCAGCAGCTATCAGGTTTAAGGAAGCTTATTTTACTAAATTAAATTGCATTCATTATAAAAATAAAAATGCACATAAGTAAAACATTAAGGCATTTATTATATTATCTTAAACGGTAATCAGTACTTTATTTCAAGAATTACAATTACAACTGTAAATTGAAGAATTACAATTACAAGAAAATAGTAGATCTTAAAAAAAAATATTACATTTACTAATTTAAATATTAGATGACATATAGGTACTAAATAAATAAACAATATCGAAGTTTACCAACG